>APFE031563960.1:68839-82314 GCA_000404065.3 Pinus taeda
TACATATCGTGACCGTCGGATTGTAAGTTACAAAATGTACAGCGGTAAAGAAACACACTTTACCTAACTCTATACCTAACTCCATACTAGACCAAGTTGAACTTAACTATTTCCTAACACAAGGCAAGCCCAATGGGGCCACCTCACACCCCGATTGGGGGAGGTGGTTCTTGCTCACCTCCTGTTGTTGACTATCTTTTTTATATTTCTCAAGAATGCCTTGGAGGGGGAGAAAATTGTCTTCCCGAGGATATGGAGGCCTCACCATTTCTATAGTTCTCCCTGAATGTGTACAACTCTAGTTTGACAAGAAATCTGTAGCTTTATTACCTTCTCTTTAGACATGAGAAGTCAGGAGGTAGTCAAACGAAGGAAGGATCTCCCCGCCCTCCTGAACAAGATGTGAAATGCACTGACTGTGATGAATATTTTTCCATCGGGTTCCTTGAGTTAATTTCTCTATTATTTCCACCATCAATTGTGAATCTCCTTCAATCACTATCCTTTTATAACCTATTCATTTAGCAATGAGAAGGCCCTATTTGATTGCAGTGAACTATGCCCCATTATTACTATCATAACCAAAATATGCATCGAAAACAACTCTGGTTTTCTTCTAATAATATCTAAAAGTACCACCATACCCAACATTCCCTGGGTTTCCTTTCAAGGCACCATCAAAGCTTAGTTTGATAAAACCATGCGGTGGCCCTATGTAATGCTGAGGTGAGGAGGTGGGTGGAATCAAAACTTTCTAGGAGATTGGGGCTATCATACTTGCAGATAGGTTCAACATTTTAAGAATTCTTTGTTCTTGAGGGGCTACTTTCCAATCATCTGGATACCATTTTTCCGAGAGAATGGTCTCTTGAATATTATGAATAATCCCTACCTAAATAACCTCTTGAACGATTTGTCGGTCTTTAAAGGTTATGCTATTTCTTTCTTTCTAGATGGCCCATACTAGGAATCCCAAAGCTAAATTCCAGGTTATATTTAAAAAAGGGTTTGAGAAAATTCCTTTATGTCAGAGGAGTATAGAATCCTTGATGCTTTGGGGGTCCCTGTCCAAGTGTCAAAATAGATCTCCAAGCTGGTGCCATTTTTGGATTGCAAAAGGGAAAGTGTTTAACAAATTTTCAAGGTGTTCATTATGTTGACCTCATAGGATGCAACATGAAGGGCCATAGAAGCCTCTCTTCTGGAGTTGGTTCCAAGTAAGAATTCTTCCACGGCATACCAACCATAAAAATTGAACTATTTTGGCTAAAATTTACTCATCCAGATCTTCTCCCATGGAGGACACTAGTGATTTTGAGATTCTTCTTCTCTAAGCTTGTATGCTTCCTTAATGCTAAATGTTCCTCGGGTCGAATATCCCCATTGCAGAATGTCTAGACCCTCCTAGTAAGTTATTTTCATTGATTGAAGTTCCCGATCCATGATTTTCCAATGCTTAGAGGGAGGAGGATTTGGCCAATCCCAACCTATTTCCACTTTCTTCATCTAGAACTTTGGTGAGAGGCTTTCCAAAATTGGTCAACCGTATAGTAATTCCTACTAATTATGTAAAGGGAAATGTCCACTAGGTTTGGTCAATTGAACAATTTTTCTCATTGTTGCTAAGAGTCCTGGAAGAATAGAGTTGTGCGGCCAATTGAATTTCTGAGAAAACATGTTGATTTATAAGATCTTTGTTCTTTGATACCAAATTCTAGATTGCAGATCCTTGGGAGGGATCAGTGTATCTCATGATATCTTTAGTTTGGATCGGCATACTATATTTTGTGGTCCAGATTTTCTTCCATAAATTAGGTCCCCTTTTTAACCATCTCCACCAAAGCTTAGCTCTCGTAACTTGATTTAAGGTGTAGTTGTCCCTGAGACTTAAGCCTCCAACCGTCTTAGGATGGGTGAGAGTGTGCCAGGATACCAAGGACAATTTTTTTAACTGATGTGCTCCTTTCCATAGAAATTTCCTAAATATATCAACCATAGTTGAACATGAGGTTTTAGGGGTGGTCATTCCTCATAGTTGGTATATTGGAATAGACTAGAGGACAACTTTAGGAAAATAATTATGTCAGCCATATTAAGAGCTCAAAACAACCAACCAATAAGTTTTGATTGGATTTTAAGAAGGCAATCTTGCTAGCAGGAGGTCTTTAAAGAGTTATATGCTAAAGGCATACCCAGATACTTCATAGGTAAATATTCTATTTCAAACCCCAACAGTTGGGCCAGGAAGATTTGAATTGTCCTTGGGGTATCAAAAAATAAAATGTTGGATTTCCCATTATTAATCAAAGTACCTAAGGCCATCATAAACTCCCGAAGAGTTTCTTTTATTTTCCAGGATTCTCTCAAGGTGACTTGACATAATAGCATGATATCATCCACAAACTGTTGGTGGGTGATGGGTGAAGCATTGCCCCAAGGCTTAATACACTTAAGATAGGAAGCGTGAACAACCGATTTTAAGAATCTACCTAGACTGTCAGCTACTGAGATGAAGAGGAACGAGGATACCAGATCTCCTTGCCCGATTCCACGAGAGGGATTAAAGGTTTGAGATGGGGAGCCATTAAGAATAATAGAGCACATCGAGGTAGACACCAAGGAGAAAACCTAATTCACCCGTCGTTGATCAAAATCAAATGACTTCAAAGCAATCATCGAATAGGACCAGCTAAGGCAGTCATAGAATTTGGATAAGTCCAATTTTATCATCATACCAGGATATTTGAGTTGCTTTAGGGAATGAACCATTTATTGATAGGTAATGATTTCATCCAAGATTTGGCGGCCTTCCACAAAACCATATTTCTCCAAAGAGATAAAGGCTGACATAAGAAGCTTCAGTCATTTGGCAATTACAATAGAAATGATTTTATAGATAAAATTACATAAAGAGATAGGTCTAAAACCCCAAGGATCTTCCGATTTGGTAGTTTCAGGGATTAAAGCAATAAAATTTGAATCAAGACTCAAACATACCTTCTGATTCTGTCTATATTTCTCCACCATTTCAAGTATATCCTTTCTAATAAAGTTCCATGTTACTTGATAAAAATCTTCCATGAACCCATCGGGTCCAGGGGCTTTGTTCTTGTCCATTCCTTTGACAACATCCTATATTTCCTCCAGAGTCATTGCTCACATTAGGGCCATGTTCTGATCTTGGGAGATTAGTCACGGCATGTGTCGTGTAATTCTTGAGATGGCACTCGATCTATCCTGAGTCAACTTCGATAGGAGGGTATGGAAATGGTTTACCACCAGATCCTCCATCTCTTCATGTTAAACTAGTCGATTCCCCACCCCATTCTTAAAAGAGAATATGCGGTTATGTTGTCTATGTTGGATCATTGCCTTATGGAGAAACCTTGTATTGTGCTCTCCCTCTCGAATCCATTGGATTCAGGACTTTTATTTCCATAGAATTTCCTCTTGTTTCCTTCTTTCTTCTAACTAATTCAACATCTGACCTTTAGTCTCAACCAAACTCTCTAATCTAGCTTCTAGAATGATTCTTTGTTGTACTTCTATCATGCGATCTTGGAATTTTTTTCTCTTTCTGGATGTTTCCAAACTCTTCCTGGTTCCATTTCTTAATTTGGATCTTGAGGTATTTTAGCTTGAGCTGAAATGTGTGCATATGATTTTGAATTTGCATAGTACTTCCATTCCACCAGCCTTCCACTTTTTGTAGAAATAACGAATCTCATAACTAGAAGGTTTTAAAGTGGAAGGGTCATTTTTGGGCCCAACTTTTAAATCAAGCTCCATCCTAATCATCCAATGATCTGATCCCATGCCCAAAAGGATGGAGGCCTTTAAAAATATATATCTACTTATAACCTGTTCAAACACCAGGAATTGTTCCAAGTGTGATGCTACCTAGTGAACAAACCCCTTCTATTATTCCAGTTGAATACTTCATTGATTATAGGTATATATTTTAGGTGTAGTTCGCAGTTGTGTCTCGAAATGCTTCCATATCTCTATCCATCCACTAAATCCCTCCCTTTTACTCCTCTAGCGATGTAATTACATTAAAATCGTCACCAAGATTCCATGATTCCTCCTCGTATAACCTTTTTAGTTCTCCTAAATTTTGGAGCAAAACCGCCATTTCTCCTGGAATGTGAGGCCCATATACCTCAGTCAAAAGATCCCAATCCCTAGATCCAATATGGCGAAAATTACCTGATAGAATCCTGGGAAGGCTGACCAAATCTTCAAATATCACCTCCATTGGGTTCCAAAGAATAGAAATACCACCAGAATTGTCATTGGAATCATGTGCCATCAATTCATATTTATGTTTCAGGCTTCTTACTATCTCTTTCAACCTGTATTCCAAGATTTTTGTTTCCTAAATAATCATGATACTGAGATGATATTTTTTGATCTGGTCTTTCAAATACATTTGCTTGCCTTCACTATTGAGGCCTTAAACATTCCAAGATGTAATTATCATTGAGAAGGCTTGTTAAGATGGTTGAAAATCTAGGATAGTGCTACCACTCTTCTTGAGTTAACTAGAAAATTTCCCACCATTTGTATGGATTCTTGCAAGTTATTGCATCCTTGTTTCTTGCTTCCTTTCCTTATTGTAGTTGATTCCACTCCCTATCATTTCTAGGAACCCAAATGATTAGGCAGATCTATTATTATGGGCCCCTGCTTGGCTTTGAATCATTAAAAGATTTCGTGATATAGTTTCTTTTGCTCTTCAGGGATAAATCATTCATCCAGGTGCTTCCATTTGTTTAGGAGGCTTCTCATCACTTGTTCCTTCATGCTTAGTTCTTCTTCTGCTCCATATATTTCCATGTTTTCTTTCTCTACCTACATTACTTGGGCCTCTTTCTCATCGGGTTCCTCTACAGATTTTCTCTTAGGCTTTTGTCCAACCTTTGGCTAATTCTTAAGGTTTTCCAGGTGGGGCGAGCCACTAGATTCATGGATACTCTCCTCATCCTCTGCTAGGGTTTCAAGGTGGTTTCTTTGAATCGATACTTTCTTTGGATGCAAATGATTAATGGTTATTGGGGCTTTCACATTCAGCCTCTTTTTTTGAACCTCCTTGAATCCTTCATTGTCCTCCTTCCCTTTTGCTGGATCTTTGGCTTTTGGCGAGTTTGTCACTTCGCTTTGATTTAGAGGGGATTATTTATAAATATGCCCATACTCATGATGTCATTTTCATCATAAGGGAATGTGTTCATAATCCAAGGGTTGTTGCCATATCTCATTTTCATACTCCAACTCTATGAAATCTCGGAGGGGTTCAGTAATGTCCATGTACACACAAATTTGTGTGTAGGAGGTATACCTTCCTCTCCTTTTTGAATAAACCACTTTAAAAAAGCTCCCAGTAGAATTTCTTATACCTTACAATATATATGGATCCCAAAAATTCACCAAGAGTCCAAACAATCTGACCCGAACTAGGGCGGATATATATTTCTCCTTGTCTGGATTGTAGCATTCCTCTCAATGTCGCGTGAAGAGTCCGACATTGTAGTATAAATATGGGTCATTCTTAGAGATCTTTTCCTTATGTTTTAGACTAGTGAAGATCATTGTGCATAACCCTCAAGCACCTAAGTTCAAATCTATGTGGCCTTTTGGCTACCATGTTAGCTATATCCATTTCACCAGATCACGTTCAAAAGGCCATATCCCAAAAAACTTGCAGATCGAGGCATGATATTTCATAAACTTTAGATATGTTTCCAATTTTTTATTTGGCATTACAAATAAGGGTTTCATAACGGTTCTCGGCATACATTTTCCCCTAATTCGTAACTTCCATTGAGCCCCCAACACTTGGGTTCTATTGTCTCCACTGCTCGTGAAACTAGTTACCGCATTTGCTCCTTGCGCACTGGATTATCTTGTTGCAATATTTATGTAGGAAGGGGATCCCCCTCCTCCCCCCCCACCCCCCATGTGTTCCCATCCCTGTCGTTAGAAGCTACAAGCAATGCATCTGCATTGTCATGCTCAGAGGTTGATGGGATGGTGATTCAGAGTTTTCAGGAGGAAACCCTGATAGAGTGTTTCCTCATGGATTTCATGTTGGCCTTGCATTGTTTCCTGGTGCCCACTTTCTCTTTTCTTATAGATCAAAATTGACATCTTGTCATAATTAATAATTAAGTAATATAATTATAAATATAAATAAATAATATATAACAAGAATTAGGGTCAAACAAAAAATATTTAATAATATAATAATAGAACCTGTATTCTAAATAAAATAAAATAAAATAAACATGGGGAATTATGGGATAAAAATTATATATAATCATCATAATAATTGAAAGTCAAATTATGAATTAAATAGATATATAATTATATAAATTATAAAGAAATTTGATGTTTTGAATACCCTTGCCACCAGAGCCCTTAGGATTTCTGATGATCTCCATATCAATTAGGAGAAAGCTAATCTTTTAGAAGTTTTAAAGAGCGATGGTTATAGTAAGCCCCAAGGCTTAAAAGCCTCCCAAAAGGCAGAAAAAAACGTCTTAGGACCCAGAATTATAAGTGATTCTATCTGTCTCGTTTCCATGGTCCATCTTTCTTTTATTCAAGGAACCTGTGAGAAGTTGGCTCAAATTCTTAAGAAAAACAATACTTCTACGACCTTTAAGCCACTTACCATTATTCAGTCTTCCCTCGGGTCTCTTAAAGACCATAATGATCCCTCTAACTCTAAAGGTGTTTACATGATTCCCTGTTCATTTGGGAAGCCTTATCTAGGTGAAACTAGTCATTCCATCAAGCAAATAATTCAGAAGCATGTTGCGGACATCAAGCATAATCACTCTCGATCATCGGCTCTTGCTAAGCATTTTACGAATACTAAGCATCACATATGTATAGAGGATGTTGGTGTCCTAGCTATGGTTTCTCATTATCATCATAGAAAGTTCACAAAAGCCATCGAGAGAGATAAATGAGTGGCCAATGACCTTAAGAAGGACAAAGGTTGACGAATTAGTAAAAATTGGATCCTTACTCTCTCCTCGAGGTATTCTTCATAATTCGTCTCACTAGTTCTTTATTTTTTTGCCCTAATTGTTTCCCCTCTTTTCTTTTCATTATTGGTTTCTATTTTATTTCTTATTTATCTATTATTATTATATCTTGCATTATCTCTTATCTCCTTGGCCTTTTAACTGCCCTTTATTTATCCTAGTCTCAGATTTATTTATTATGCAGATTTTTGTTTTGCCTTCCTTCTTCCTTCTTTTTATTTTATTTTATTTTTATAACAATTATTTATTTATAATAATTTAATTTATTTATTTTTGAACCTTAGCCCTAAATCTCATTTTGGGTTATACCTTTATATAACCGATATATCATAAGTTGAATTTGATTTTCTTAATGATTATTATATTAAAAAATTACCCCTTAATTCCCCTAAAGTTTATTTAAATAAGTGTTTATTATAATATATTGTTGTTGTTTTTGTTTAACTCTTAATTCTTGTTATGTAATTATTTTTTTTATTAGATATAGTTATATTACTTAATTATTTATTTTGATAATTAATTATTAATTATTTTGGTCTTTAATATATTTATTTGTTACCCTTTGGCCTTTACTATTTACATAATTATAAGTATTAGTTTTTGTTATTTTTATTTATTCGTTTTTATTATTTATTCATTATTTAGAATATCTTTTCATTTATATTTTAGTCCTTAGTTATCTTATTACCTAAACCTTTTATTTGTGTTTAATCCCAATTTTTTTTTAATGATTTTATTATTACTATTTTTTCTTTTTATTGTTTTTATTTTCTTGTGATTATTTTTTAACAACTAGCTTCTTTGACTTTTAACCTTATCTTTTCCCCCTCTTTTTATACCCTTTTCAGATTAGTTTTCTCTTCATCTACATCATCCTGATGATGAACCTCATTGGTTGGTTCGAAAAATGTCGACAATTTATTCAACTATGTGATGGATCTAGAAGACTTCTGTTAAAATATTTCTACTCACATAATCCTCCATTCACATAACTCAAGGAATTGTAAAGGCGGCTTGATGAGATATTAAAGAAAGGATGCATATGCCCCAATGTGTCACCTTAAGATGTTCCAACTTTTTTTGTCAACAGTAAATATGGAGCATTATAATTGTGTGTAGATTTCTACCAATTGAATAAGTTATAATTAAAAATAGATATCCTTTGCCAAGAATAGATGATTGATTTGATCAACTTTGGGAAGTTAAAATATTTTCCATAATTGACTTGAGATGGGGGTATCACCAACTACGAATTAAAGAGGAGGTTATCAATAAAACATCATTTTGAACTCATTACAAGAATTATGAGTTCATAGTGGTGCCATTTGGCTTATCCAATGAACCAAGAGTTTTTATGTGTTTGATGAATGACAATTTCACAAATTATTTAGACAAAATTTCTATTGTTTTCCGGCTTGAAATTTTGTTATATTCCAAGTATGAATAAGAGCATGAACAACATTTGAGGCTAGTTCTATAGGTACTTAGGAAGCATCAACTATATTCCAAGTTGAATAAATTCTCATTTCACGAGAGGAAAGTACATTTCTTTGGTCATATTATTTTTTAAGTTGCAATATCTATGGACCTATAAAAGATTAAGGCAATCATAGAATGGCCAACACCTAAGAACATAATAGAGGTGAGGTCTTTTATGGGTCTAGGTGGATACTATAGAAGGTTTATTGAATGTTTTCTAGGATAGCCCATCCGATTGCCTTATTACAAAAGAAAGGTATTAAATTTGAATGGACTCCTATGTGTGAAGATGCCTTTTAGCATATAAAGGATTTTTTACCCAGTGTTGCAATATTAGAAATTACAGATCCAAATGAGGATTTCCTTGTATGCATAGATGTTTGTAGGAAGGGATTGGGATGATTCCTCATGCACATTGGGAATGCAATATTGTTAGGATATTCTGACACATAGGAAATAGTTAAGTATAACTTGGTCTAGTGTAGATTTAGGTAAAGTGTGTTTCTTTACTATGTGCTTTTGTAACTTACAATCCGATGGTCACGATATGTAGTGATCCAACAGTTCATTCTCTCCTCGGTAGTACTGACACTTGATCTGTGGCTTAACACCTTATTGGTCCATGATCTCTATTTAAAGAGCATGGAGGGTCATTTGTAGGGTAACTGTTCATGAGAGAAGCTTATGTAAATTTTCATTATTTTATTAATAAATTTCCTAAAGTGGTCGTGTTGGCTCAGGCCGTGGACTATTTCCCTCTTTGAGGGTTTTAACCATGTTAACAATACTGGTGTATTGATCTGTGATCTGTTTGTGAGCAGTGTCCTTTGGTGTTTTGTCTGAGGAACTTACCCTGTAAATTCCTACATGGTATCAGAGCCAAGTTGATGGCTACATCCATTCGTGATCCAAATCTGAAGCCAGTAGAACTGCATCATGACTGTTGTTTCCTAGATCTACAGTTTCTAACTACTTTCAGGCTGAGAGGTCTGCTCTATTGTGTTAGGAGCATTTGTTCCAGTGAGGAACCCCTTTCGTTTCATGTGAAAAGGTTTTTGATGGCTCTAGCTACGTCATTTTTAAGATCTGGGGGTATACAGTGTTTATTTGCAAGTTTTAGTTATTTTCTCTCTGTTTATTTTGGTTTATTTAGCTCTTTGTTTTTTTATTACTGGATCTATATCTTTCATTTTTGTGTATGCTCTTTGCCCCGTGATTCTATGCGATATGCGCAAATCAGAAACACAAAGGAAGGATTTTTCTCATGTGTATGCTCTTTTCTGCCGCGCCTTGGTGCGATCTTGAGAAATCAAAAACATTGAGGAAAATATTTAGTCTCCAGGTAAAGCTAATTTCAAGCTGTAAGGTTTTTTTTTTTTTTGTATGTTTGTGTTGGGTTTTGTGTTTTTTGTTTTGTAGGAAAAAAGAGCTTTTCTAGGTAAGCACACACCCCAAAGCTTCAGTGACAAAAAAAAAAAAAAACACCTTCCTCTTTTCCAAAAATTACCACCCTTTTAATCTAGCTCACTTGGTCCAAAGCTACTTTATGAGAATAAATGTCTTGAGTTCAAGTCTTTCTCTTTGTTGAGCTAATTAGATTAAGTTTGGAAAGGGGGCGGATTTTTTTTTAAATATAACATTATCATTCATTTCCGCACATTCCCGTACTTCGTCGGCATCTTCAACAACTTTTCTTCAAAAGCCATAACTTCTTCATCTGGAAGCCGTTTTCAGAGCCGTTTTTTTAAATCAGCCTAATTTTTCGAGATATTTCCATTGGAACACTTGGTTTCATCATCTATAGCTTCATTTTCTATTAAAATAGGAAGTCCATGCCAAGTTATTCTTGACAACACCAACTACTTCCAATGGTGCTCCTAAATTGTGGATTTACTTAGAAGTAAAGTCTTTACAAAATACCCTCAGGCCAAGAAACCAAATCAAAAGATGAAGATAAGGCAACCAAATGAGAAAATAGGCAAGATCAAGCACGTGGGTTGATAGAGATGTCTATTTCTCCAGACCTTAGATTCCATATCACAGAACTTGATACTCCTAATGAAGCAATGAAACAGATCACTAAAGCTTTTGGAATTAAAAATGAACTTAGAGCCCATCAACTCAAAAATGAGTTGCTTACATTGAACCCCAATAATTTTTCTTCCATTGAAGATTTTTTGTCCAAGTGCAAGACCATTAGACTTCTCTTGGTAGGTGTTAAGGTTAAGAAAGAAGATGGTAACCTTATCTATTCCATTCCTACTAAGTTGAGACCAACCTACTTTGTGTTTGTTTCCACCTTCCATTCTACAAGAGAAGCCTTCCTTTCTCAAGGACAAGACTACAAGTCCCCTTCCTTTGATGCCTTTTGTGATTCTTTAATAAGAGAACAAGAAAAACTCTTACACCTTGGTTTTCTTAATCTTGGAAACTCTTCTAAGAAAGCCTTAATCGCCCAGTAGCAACCAAATTCAAAGAATTCTATGAAGTCGTATCCTAAAAAGAATGGTCCTAAACCAAACAAGGGTCCTAAGAAATTTCAGTCTCAAAATGAAAAAACATTTCAACAAAATGATAAAGGAAATAAAAACAAAGGGAAGAAGCTTGATAGACATTGCCACTTTTGTAATCAAGATGGCCACTTAGAATCCAAATGCTTTAAGAAGATGGAAGCCTTGGAAGCAGCAATGAAGAAGCATAACATCCATTTGGAGCACTTTTCAAATTCATCTTCAGGAATGGCACTTTCTGCATGTGGTTGTCAAGCATCTCGGTCTGGCTATGCATTAAATGTCTCTTCTTCCTCTCATTCTCATGAATGGCTCATTGATTCTGGAGCTTATTACATGGCCAAAAACAAAGCCATGTTTTCTTCTTTAAATGATTGTAACACCAAAAATATATATGTTGGTGATGATAGATCTCTTAGTGTTGTAGGGACTGGAAATGTTCATATAGACAATGGTCAATTTAATGATGTATTATGTGTTCCAACCTTATCCTGCAACCTTCTATCTGTATATCAGATAACTCATTCAGGTGAAGGTAAATCGTTGAATTTTCACCTCACGATGTTGTAATTAAGGACCTAAGAGATCCTAGACAGATTTTAGCTACTGGCATTGCCTGATGATTCTATAAGATTGTATAAGTTTAACATCTTTGGGTCAAAATCTTCCCTCGGTATTTGTTTCTCATAATGATGAAGTCATCAATCTTTGGCATGAGTGATTTGGTCACTTAAACTATCGCTTCCTTTAGAATCTATGTAAATAAAATATAGTGACAGGTCTTCCAATGGTATCTTGCAGAGATGGTGTTTGTTCCGGACGTGAACTCGGAAAACATCATCGAGACAGTTTTGAAAAAAGTGCCTCTTGGCACACATCAACACCTTTACAGCTTGTGCACAGTGATTTATGTGGTCCACTTCCAGTTGTTTCATTCTCTGGCTAAAAGTATTTCTTAACTTTCACTGATGATTTCTCCAGACGCACTTGGGTATACTTCTTAAAACTCAAGAGTGAAGTATTTAACATGTTCTTGGCCTTTAAGGCCTTTGTTGAAAAACAATCTGGACATCAAATTCTTAAGCTAAGATCTGATAATGGCGGAGAATATGTTACCAACAAATTCATCAACTTTTTCACTGAGAATGGAATTCAAATGCAACATACTGTTCCATATACTCCACAACAAAATGGTGTAGCTGAAAGGAAGAATCACACCTTAAAGGAAATGGCTATTTGTATGCTTCAATCTAAAGGACTTATTCTTAATTATTGGGCAGAAACAATTAACTGTGCAAATTACATAATAAATCACACTCCTACTAAGGTTTTAAAGAATATCACTCCGGAAGAAGCATGGAGCTCAATTAAACCAGATGTAAGTCACTTTCGTGTTTTTGGAAGTGAAGCATGGGCCCATATTCCAGATGGAAAACATAAATCTTTAGAACCTAAGAGTGAAAAATGTATTTTTATTGGATATTCTGAAGATGTCAAAGGATATAGACTTATTCCACCTAAGTCCAAAAATGTTATCATTAGAAGAGATGTAAAGTTTGCTGAAAATATATCGGCCTATGAGCCTAGTTCGGAAGATGTGCCACCTCTCTTTATCCCTTCTACTTCTGAAAATATTTCTTCTTCAGATGATGACAGTGAGGATGACAACCCTCCACCACCTTCTCAAGATCCTCCTTCAGCTCCTCAACTTCCAAAATGGGTCCGTGCTACTTGAGATGCAGCAGGTTCTCTTGCCGGTGATCCTACAAATCAGTCACATACACGTTCTCAGTTCGATAGAGCCTCTTCTTTACTGGCTCAAGCTTCAGCAAATTATGATCTTGACACCTTTGCGGAAGCTTCAGGCCATCCAAATTTGGACGCAGCTATGAATGAAGAATATCGTTCATTATTGGAAAATGATACATGGGATCTTTTTCCTCTTCCAAAGGGACAAAAACTTGTTAGATGCAAATCGGTTTACAGAACCAAGTATGGACCAGATGGAAAAGTTGATAAACATAAAGCTTGTCTTATTGCTAAGGGCTTTTCACAAGTTGAAGGCATTGACTATACTGAAACCTTCTCCCCTGTTGCCAAAATGAACTCTATCCGCCTTATTCTTTCCCTTGCTACCTCTTTCAAATGGGAAGTCCATCAGATGGATGTTAAATCTGCCTTCTTGCATGGGGACTTGCATGAAGAAATCTATATCGAACAACCTACTGGCTTTATACAAACAGACTCTACCCTTGTATATCAGCTTAAGAAATCCCTTTATGGTCTCAAGCAATCCTCTTGGGCTTGGTATTCCAAAATGGATATCTTTATTTTAGAAACTGGCTTTTCTAGGTGTCATTCTGACAATACTGTCTACACCAAGAAAGTGGGAAAGTCTCTTATCATTCTTGTTCTTTATGTTGATGATCTT
>APFE031563960.1:87357-108631 GCA_000404065.3 Pinus taeda
AGGTTTTAAAGAATATCACTCCAGAAGAAGCATGGAGCTCAATTAAACCAGATGTAAGTCACTTTCGTGTTTTTGGAAGTGAAGCATGGGCCCATAGTCCAGATGAGAAACATAAAGCTTCAGAACCTAAGAGTGAAAAATGTATTTTTGTTGGATATTCTGAAGATGTCAAAGGATATAGACTTATTCCACTTAAGTCCAAAAATGTTATCATTAGAAGCGATGTAAATTTTGCTAAAAATATATCGGCCTACAAGCCTAGTTTGGCAGATGTGCCACCTCTCTCTATATCTTCTACTTTTGAAAATATTTCTTCTTCAGATGATGAAAGCAAGGATGACAATCCTCCCCGACCTTCTCAGGATCCTTCTTCAGCTCCTCAGCTTCCAAAATGGGTTTGTGTTACTCGGGATGTAACAAATGCTCTTACCGGTGATCCTACAGATCAACGACGTACATGTTCTCAGTTCGATAGAGCCTCTTCTTTACTGGCTCAAGCTTCAACGAATTATAATCTTGACACCTTTGTAGAAGCTTCAGGCCATCTAGATTGGGACGCAACTATGAATGAAGAATATAGTTCATTATTGGCAAATGATACATGGGATCTTGTTCCTCTACCGAAGGGATGAAAACTTGTTAGATGCAAATGGGTTTAGAGAACCAAGTATGGACCAGATGGAAAAGTTGATAAACATAAAGCTCGTCTTGTTGCTAAGGGTTTTTCACAAGTTGAACGCATTGACTATACTAAAACCTTCTCCCCTATTGCCAAAATGAACTCTATCTGACTTGTTCTTTCCCCTGCTACCTCTTTCAAATGGGAAGTCCATCAGATGGATGTTAAAACTGCCTTCTTGCATGAGTACTTCCATGAAGAAATCTATATGGAACAACCTACTGGATTTATACAAACAGACTCCAACCTTGTATATCAGCTTAAGAAATCCCTTTATGGTCTCAAGCAAACCCCTCAAGCTTGGTACGCCAAAATGGATAGCTTTCTCTTACAAACTGGCTTTTCTAGGTGTCATTCTAACAATACTGTCTACACCAAGAAATTGGGCAAGTCCCTTATGATTCTTGTTCTTTATGTTGATGATCTTATCCTTATTGGTATTGATCCCAAACTTATAAACCATGTGAATTCTAGCCTTAAAAAGAGGTTTGAAATGACAGACTTAGGACACTTGCATTATTTTCTTGGTATTAAAGTCTTGCAATCCAATTAAGGTATTTCCCTTTCCCAATCCAAGTATGCTTGTGATCTTCTACACCATTTTCACATGGAAGACTATAAGCCAACCCCTTCTCCCTTTCAGTATGGAGCCAAACTTTCAGTCACTTGTACTTCCCTTGAAGTTGATGCTACCTTATATCATCAACTTGTAGGAAAATGTTTGTATCTGACCCATACTCATCCTGACCTTTCCTTTGTTGTTGGCCTTATTTCTCGATTTATGCAAAACCCACATGAAAGTCATTGGAAAGCAGCTAAAATAATACTTCGTTATGTTCAATGTACAGTTCAGTTTGGGATTCATTACAATGTAGAAGCATCTCCTCTATTGGTTGGTTTCACTGATTCCGATTGGGATGGTGACCCTGATGATCAGAAGTCTACTGCAGGTTATGTGTTCTCTCTTGGTTCAGAACCTATTACATGGGCTTTCAAGAAACAAAGTGCCATTTCTCTTTCTTCAGCAGAAGGAAAATATCGTGGTGTCATAGAAGCTAGTAAGGAGGCCTTGTGGCTTCATCAAATCCTGTCAGAGTTTGGTTTTCAGCAGCAGCATCACTACAACTTTGGTGATAAAAAGTGCCATTGAAACTATTGAAAGATCCAGTTCCAACATCAACACACAACACATTGAACTGCCTGCACTCATCGAAGCTCATTCATGACCCAACATCTTGAAGTGCATATGTTCAACAGTTATCAAGTGCAGACATTTTACAAAGGCTCTCACAGAGGTTAACGTTTACTAAACTTTGATTTATGTTGTAGTCAGAAAGTTGTCACTAAGGGATAATGTATTGCTCTTCCTTCCTATTGTTCATATTTGTACATCCTTCGATCCATCCAAGTTTTTCTTAAGGGGATGTTAGGATATTCTGACACATAGGAAATAGTTAAGTATAACTTGGTCTAGTGTAGAGTTAGGTAAAGTTTGTTTCTTTACTATGTACTTTTGTAACTTACAATCTGATGGTCATGATATGTAGTGATCCAATGGTTCATTCTCTCCTCGATATTACCGACACTTGATCCATGGCATAATAGTCGATTGGTCCATGATCTCTATTTAAAGAGCATGGAGGGTCATTTTTAGCATAACCGTTCATGAGAGAAGCTTATATAAATTTTCATTCTTTTATTAATAAATTGCCTGAAGTGGCCACATTGGCTCAGGCCATGGACTATTTCCCTCTTTGAGTGTTTTAATCAGGTCAACAATACTGGTGTATTTATCTATGATCTGTTTGTGAGCGGTGTCCTTTGGTGTTCTGTCTGAGGAACTTACCCTATAAATTCCTACAAATATGCTATGAGTCTAAAAAATTAAAGGAACACGAAAATAACTATGATTCCCATGATTTGGAGTTGGAATCTATCATACATGCTCTAAAAATGTTGAGGTATTACCTCATGTGTAGGAGATTTGAATTGTGGACTAATCATAGTGGTTTGAGACATTTGTTTGAACAACAAAAATTTAAATTCTAGGCGAAATCGATAGTTGGAACTATTGGCTAAATATGACTTTGAGATTAAGCACATAAACATGAAAAAGAATAAATTTGTTGATGCACTCTGTAGAAGGGAGTGTGTTATACTATGCTACAACTATAAGTGTTTGCAAGTGTAACTTAATAATCATAATTTTAGAAGTTGGGAACTTAGACCAGAAACATGTGGAAATTAAGAGTAACCTACAGTAAGGAAATTTTGTAGCCAAAATACAAGGGCTATGAAATGAGCAAAGATGAAATTATTTTGTGCAAGGATTCAACTTATGCCACAAGTGTACATGAGTGGAAAATTTTATTTTTAAAAGAAATACATAAAGTGCCTAATGTTGGGAAACCAAGTTACTAGAAGACATTTACATCAATTAAAATGCAATATTTTTTGTCAAACTTGAAGAAGCAAGTGGCTTATTATATAGCTAGATCCCCAAAATGTCAAAGGGTTAAGGTTGAGCATAAGAAGCCAACTAGCTTCCTCGAGCCAATACTCATTCCTAAGTGGAAATGGGACGCAGTATCAATTGAAATCATTACCAATTTTCCTAGAACAACAGAGGGGCATCATTCTATAATGGTGGTGGTGGATAAACTCACCAAAATTACCCAATTTATTCCGGTAAATTTAGTGTATAAGGCAAGGTATCTTTGAAGGATACAAATATTATGCCTATATATATTATTATAGGCTACTATTTTGGCTTAAAAATTTAGACATATAGAATGTAGGAAAATATTCAATAAAAAAACATATAATTTACTATTATAATTGGTAATTTTTTGGTGAATATCATCTGTTTAATCATGTGTATGTAATAATGGTCAAATTTTTAACAAAATGGGTGATTGTTTTTTTTTGGAAAATGACGAAAAAATAGTCAATTAGTGAAAATTACCCTCTAAAATTTTTCCCCTGAAAAGGACATCTAACATAGTTGATATTTATATGTGGGAAGTTGCAAGGCTTCATGGAGTTCCTAAGGAAATTATTTCGGACAGAGATCCAAAGTTTACCTCCAACTTTTGAATGGGTTTATTTAAAGGACTTGGTAATAGTTTGAAGTTTTACTATAGCATAGAATCTAGATCTTAATGAATATACAAAGAGAGTTAGTCATGTAATTGAACATATGTTGCGAATGTATGTGATGGATAAACCATCGAGATGGGAGGAATACTTGCATTTGGTAGAGTTTGTGTATAACAATGGGTATCGATCATCATTAAAGATGAGCCCTTTTTAAGCCTTACACGGTAGAAGGTGTAATACTCACACAAGTTGGAGTAATCTAGTGGATCATATTATGGTTCGTTCGAAATTGCTTGAACATATGGAAGAGAAGTTGGTGAGGATTAAGCGTAGTTTGAAAGATACCTAGGACAAACAAAAAAATTATGCGAACATAAACATAATTAACATGGAATTTAAAATTGGTGAACATTTATTCTAAAAAATAAAGGCAAAGAAGAGATCAGTGAAATTGTGTAGTTGTGGCAAGTTAGTAGCAAGATATTGTGGGTCATTCTAGATCTAAGAGAGGATCAAACCAATTAAATATAGGCTTGCATTTCCTACATCTATGCATGTTCACGATGTGTTTCATAGTTTTTGCTTAGAAATTTTTTTCTTGATACTAATCATGTAATTGATTGACATATGATTTAGGTGGATCATGAGGGAGACTTCAGAGTCCAGTCATAGTCCAAATTTTGGATAGGAAGGTCAAAGTGCTTCAAATCAAGCCATCAATATGGTAAAGGTGCAGTGGACCATGTTAGGTCTTGTGGATGCTACGAGAGTATAAAGATGTGATGAGGGAGGAATACCCTCATCTTCTTGATAGACATAATGTATATATGTGTATATATAATGCATAAATAAGCAGGAAATAATGGAATACCTATGCTTGACTCAATGAATGTAAATATATGTACGAAGGATATTTAGGTTGGTGAGATGGATACCTATTATTAATAATTTGTTGAGTTGAGGTTTATTTTGGGGGCCTTCGTGCCCATGTACACACACACACACACACACACACACACACACACACACATCTCGGGCCAGCATGCTCGGTGATACATGCCTTTAATGGATGTGAGGTTGGAGAGTGTGGAGTTGTAATTTTGATGTAAACATTGTACATATATTAATAAAATAAATGGTTGGCAATAGACCAACTCCACAGAAAAGAGTATTGGGGGGGATACAACATGGAAAAAGGACAATGGGGCTCGCTAATATTTTTG
Organism: Pinus taeda; assembly: GCA_000404065.3. Lineage (NCBI taxonomy): Eukaryota > Viridiplantae > Streptophyta > Pinopsida > Pinales > Pinaceae > Pinus > Pinus taeda. Next base: position 92,359 of record APFE031563960.1, read on the forward strand.
GTGCAAAGGAACTAAGGCCCATGTGGCTTTAGAGAGTGTAACATGGAAAGATAAAGCTATTCCTATATAAAGTGAGATTTTTCCCTATGAGGAAAATGGGGGGGGGGGGGCGGGCGGGGGAGATTCAGTGCATTTTTCAATGATTAGTTATGGATGGTTATTTTAGTGTGATCGCTATCCTTGGACTCTATAACTGAATGGGAGTTGTTTTGGTTTGGCCTAAAAGGGTACCTGGATTCCCGAGAGAGCAACAAGAACTCCTAGAAGCCATAAAGATGAAACTATCACTAATTGGTTGTAAAGTGCCCTAGAAGGTGGGCACCACCAAGGAATTGTTGGGTGCAAAGAAGGGTTACTCGACTTGGGTGCAAGCTGAAGGGAACAAGAGCTTGTTTTTGAAGATTGAGGCTATTGGGGTTGGTACCTTGGTTGGAGTATGTGGTTGATACACAATGTACAAATTGTTTCCCATGGAATTGATGCCATTGAAATATTATGAACCATGTGGTCTATGGTTGGGTGGAACATGGAATCTTGCCAATAATTGATCCTCTATTTCATATAAGTGTCCATGTGTAGTGAATTATATTTGTGTGTCATGTGTTATATTTATATGTTATTCTCTTGTAAACCCTAGTATGGGTTTAGTATTTATATGCTTATGATTATGTTGTGCGTAATTAATATGAATGAATGATTATTGATTAATGTGTAATGCATGTTTGCTAGGTATTGCATGAATTATGCATGTAGTTATGCATGGTATATTTTAATGAATTAATGCCAAGTACATGTACACACCATGGAAACATTAGTATAGCCGAATTAACCTTTACACAGGGCATTAATTGGAATCAAAGTACTAGTTGTGGTTTGGTGTGGTCATACGGGCTTTGGTAGTGAGCCAGGGTTTGAGAATAATCCAAGGTTTTTATGCTTCCACTGAGAAAATTGTAGTACCTCGTTGTGGTTGTTTCTAGCATCACCCTACTAGCGCTTAAAGACGCTATAACATAAAGGAAATTCAGTTGAAATTGGGTAAACACTAAAATGATTTCGCTAAATAAACATGGTCAACTCATAGTGTTCATATTGATGAATCTAAAGACACCATATGTTTGTTGTTTTGTGCCAACTAAACATCGAAAAAAGACATTGGCAAGGATAATTCTTTGGATTCCTTTGGTGAGCTACTAATTAGGGAATATGAAAAAATACTTAATAAGGGTTGACTTGAATTTAAGAAAGAAGCACGTTCATTAAAGGGAAAGGTTCAACATAATTATAAATAAAAGGTCAATAATGCACTTAAGAGAAAAGCCATGATTATATCAACCAAAATGTTAATAAGAAGCATGGTGATGGAAATTCTACTAAGAAATGTAGGGTAGATTCTTAAAATCGAAAATTGAGAACAATTCTCAAAACAACCTTATAAAGCTATAAAACCGTAAAGTTGAATGAAACCTAGAATACTCTTTAATCAATAGAATTGCTAAATATGAGGTTACCTTTATTATTTAGACAATTAAGTAGATTTTTTCCCATAAAAATACTAATTCTTAAATTATATAATAGTGTACATTTTAATATATATACTTTAATTTTTTTTCAAAAAAAAAGCTATAATTGTAGTTAGTTGATTTAATTCCCTATCCACCCTAAAAAATTTAAATATATTGATATTGAGGTGATTTAATAACAATAGTGATGATTCAATGTATACCTTAATTTATTATTAATAAATTTAAATTATCAATTAAAATATAAATTTAATATAATATTTACCTAAATTAAATATTAATTAATAAATATTTTATATATCTTAATTTAATAATACAAAAATGTTATATAATTATTTATTAATTATAAAATAAAACCTAAATTTTCAATTGAAATAAATCATATAAAATAAAATTAAGTAAAATTATAAATCGTAAATACTGGACAAATCAAAATTGTTAAGTATCTTGACACGAGGAAGTATAACACCGAAATACCACCAACCTAGGTCTTAATTTGTGGGGACTCGGTATAGAGGTATAAAGAATATTTCAACGGGCCTCCAACTATCCATCAAGAACTATATGTCAACGACTTATAATTAGAAATTGTACACTCTTTTTCCTTTGTTGGGATGAGTGTTACTCAGGTGGTTTTTTTTAAAAAGTTGTTGGATCCCGTAAAAAATTTCAAATTTTTTTGGAAAAGTAATGTCTGAATATCGAAAATATCATAAATACTTAAAATTATAGATTTAGAGAAATTTTGTTTAGATTTACAAAAATTCTTGCTAAAATTTTTCAAAATATAACTTAAACTTCCATAATTTTGAAAGTAAAAAAAACATAATTGTTAGACTCCGGTGTGTTAATTTGGGTTGTTTGCTTTCCACGTACTCCGTAAGTACGAGCTTTTACCAGATTTTTTGGAAGCTTTTCAGGTTGGTTTTTCACGTCAAAATCCGGCATCAATTTATTGGAATCGCAAGTTTGATAGCTAATTTCTGCACAATCAAAGCATCCCAGGGGTTTTTCAGGGTGCTGAATCCAAATATGCAGTTAAAAAACCATTTTAACTGCAACAAATCAAGATTTAACCTCAATTTCTTCCGCGGGATTCCGTCACCAGAATCTCCAAAAAAATCGCATTATAGACAACTCCAAAACATAATTATTATTAATACCGCAGGGTGGATTTGAAGTACGATCATATTTATTAATATCCATGGTGGATTTGATAGAAATAGTTAGGGAATACGATCGGGTATAAATTAGTGGGAATGATTAAAAAGGGATTATTTCAAATAGTTAAACAATGGGGGTAAATTAAGCTACTAAGCAGCGTAGATAGAGAAATAACCAAGATGGGTAATAATTATAAAATCGTGATCTATAATTAGATTTATGCAATCGAAATTGACGGAGAGAAAACGATTGACGAGAGCGATTGAATCTAACATGACATATATTGAAGAGCAATTTATGAAGTTCTTGGAATTTATGAAGTTCATGACAAGAAGGAATTTTTCTTTATAAACTAATTTGAGCTTAAATCCAACGTGCATGCTTTCCCAAAACAAAATATTTACTATCTCAGTGGAAGCACTATCAAAAATCGTGGAAATTCCTTATTCACCACGTGGAAATTCCTTATTCACCACATGTTTAAATAGGAGCACAAAAATACACAATAGAATTGATATAGAGAAAGAGTTGTTTATTTGCTTTTATAAACAATGTGTCATTATACGTAGTCTGTATTATCTTTAACATGTTTTTTTTATGGTAAATAGATTGAAAATGTTAATTTCTTAACCTAGATTTGGTACAATTTGTTTTCACAATCATATAATTTGAGATTCTAAATCAAAGAAACCAGGGTTCTTCTAAAGTATTGAGACACGGCTTGAAATCCAATGGGAGTTTGCTCATTTTTCACAAATTTCTGTATCACTTTACTAAAATCAAACATTGTAAACCTCGTAACGTTGAGAACTACAAGAAACATTATAGTAAGTGTTGTGAGGTCTCAAAAGCAACTATGTTGAGCAATCTAGAATGCACGTGTGAAAACTTTTATTGACCAATAATGATGTCAAATTTATGCTTTGTAATTTTTGTGATTCTATTCTTCCCATAGCATCCAAAACTCTGTAATATAGTTTTAAGGCCTCCATCCTACGCTGCACAACCCAGATCCTATCCATCAAAATTGCATTGTGCAAATTTCTGGCAACACAGAGGTCTTGTGATCCACTATTGGGGAAAATATCTTCCAATACTATATGTGCCTCGCTAATAACTTCATTCCTTACATGTCTGTCACAAGAAGCAAAAAATTGTTTAAGCTTTGCTAATAACATCATGACAAGAATTGAAGAGAACAAAATATAGAGTAAAGGAATTTTTCTTCTTAGTATTACAAATCATTTAAATAAGATTACATTGGAAACATCAATAACAAATGACTTGAGTTAGACTCGACTAAATTGGACTTAACTGAAACTGAATTGGGACACTTGGAGGGACGATTTTGACACCTAACAAGTGGTTGGGATTAGATTCTCCAACACCCCCCCTAATTACAACCACATAAAATTTGATTAAGAGATACTTGTTGGTCTATGTCTCAACTAGGTTTACAATTTAAAAAATTGACTTCAACTTTTCTTCTTCTCTTTTTCTAGATCCTATAGCCTCTAAATAGTTTAAACTTTTTATTTTTGTTGTATCCTTCAACCTTAGTTTCTTCATTTGCTGGTGCAGGTCTTCCATTCTTCTAGGCTTTCTAAGAATATCTTGGACTTCTTCAAAAACCAAGTTGTATGTGGGCTGTTGCCACATATTATCTTCTATATTATATTTTTCATCATCAATATGTTGCAACATAAGATTATAATAAAATAATATTTCTTTAGGACTCCAATATGTGAAAATTTCATTGATTTGCTCGTCATTGATGTTGTCTTCAACATTCATTTTTGAAGCTTCTATGCAGACCTCATCTAGACATGGTGTTGCAAGCCATGCTTCAAGAAAATTTAACTATTCTTCAAAATCATTTTGTGTACCTCCACATTTGAAATCAATTGTAAGTGTAAAAACATCCGCAGAACCACATTGGTTCTATTCTTTCTGCTCTGTAATGAGAGCTTTTTCCTTTTCTACTTCCAGCGGTTGCACTTCCAACTCTGCTTCTGCTTCTGTCTCTATTTTCTCTTTCTGGTCTTCCTTCTTTGCCTTTTCCTCTATTTCTATCTCTCTCTCTTCGACTTCTTTATTAACCTGTGTTGCTGCAAACATGTTGTCTTCCACTATCTCACCAAATAACATCATGTCAATATGATGTTTTTACTGCATCACTTGCAGCAACAATTCATCGTTAGTCAACAATTCATCATCAAATTTTACATCAACAATATTAATTGTTGGATTTACCATAACATTGACTACTCCAATGGCAGCTTCATTGTTCTCAGCAAGCTTTGTTGTTGGATTCACCAAACTTTCATCAGCAAGTTGTGTTGTTGGATTCACCAAACTTTCATGAGCAAGCTCTGTTGCTAGATTCACCAAATTTTCATCAGCAAGATTTGTTACTGGAATCATCATATTGTCATCAACAAGCTCTGGTGCTGGAATCACCAATTTTTTGTCCATTTGTGGCTGTGCACAGTGGGGTTCATGAGCATCTACATGCTCCTTCTCTCTTGTTTTTGCGACTTATTCACAGACATCATCCACGTGTGACTGAGCACAATGGGATTCAACAATCCTTTCATCTCAATGTAGATGTATTGATGTAGATCCACCTTCATCTTCAACTTCAATGCTCCCCCTTGCACCAAAACATCTCTCAAGAGTATCCCAATCCTCCTTGGCTATTTTGGCTTCTGAAATTAGGGGAAGAATGATGTCATCGATTATGCATTTCAATGCAAACGCACCCTTTTGCTTGTTCACTTTTAGATCTAAAAATATCTCAAACCTATTATGTTGTCTTTTTGACCTTTTTAGCCTCTTGGCTTTCCCCATTTAATTGCTGACAGAATATGACTCAACAAAGAAATCAAACTTGAAATATATCGACCATACCTCTTTAGTGAACCTTCCTTAAAAAACTTTCACAAATTTAATTTGTTTTTTTTTTTTTAAATTCAAATGAAACCCTTCCTTTGAATAAAAAAAGCTTTCCAAATATAAACCGTAATTCCCTTTTACGTCTTTTGGTTCACGACATCCTTTTTTTTTAATCACATCTGTCGATTCTCGTAAGAATTTCATCTCATAGAAAATTAATGGAATGAAATAATAGATGGGCATTTTTCAAATTACGTAAGTCCTTTTTGAAAAATAATACCGTGCACTTCTTATTTAAAATTCATGTGTGCATTTTATATAAGTCAACATTAAATGTTTCCATTAAAACTTTTAACCTTCGGCATTATGCACATTTCGTGCTCATGCAACCAACGGGCTTTGCTGTTGCTGTCTTCATGAGGTTCACGTACTTTGCTGCTTGATCATGAGACGCAACGGCTATTACTTTTTTTAACTTTATTGGACATTCATTTTTTTCAATATCACGGGTAACGCTCTGTGGGATGAGCAGAGGTCGCAGACGTTGCGTGCTAACTCTTCTTTCGACCTTGACGGTCAGCGTTAGTGCTCTAACTTACTGTTCATCACAACTAACACACGTCAATTGAAAATCGATGCAAGGAACCCTCGATTAACGCGCTTTCTCCTATGACTGCTCAGCGTTAGTGATGTTACTAACACATTGGGTTAACGCATGGAAAGCGTTAATCTCCCAAAACAAATTCTTCAATCTGTTTCGCCTTCGCTTTGTTGTAGCTAGCTTCTTGGTTTTCTTGCTGCTTCTTTGTACGCTTGTTCAAATTTTCGCTTCTCTTTCAAAGACGCTTTCTTTTTCTCTTCACTCACGTTGTTTCTCTTTCAAGGAGTCTTACATAAAATCATCTCTCTCGATGAGGTCTAATAACATGGTAAAAATTGAAGAGAAAAAAATGTGGAGCAGAGGATTTTTTCTTCTTAGTATTACAAATCACTTAAATAAGATTACATTGGAAACATTAGTAATAAATGACTCAGTTAAACTTGACTAAATTGGACTTAACTGAAACCTCACTAGGACACTTGGAGGGATGGTTTTGACACCTACCAAGTGGTTAGGATTAGATTCTCCAAGACATCATTCATTACACGTCTGTTACAAGAAGCAAAAAATTGTTTAAGCTCTTTACAAGGTTCAGCGAGAAGAGTTGCTATGACAGTCCAAAGCCACTTTGTAGTAGCCATTATTGTTCGTGAGACCTATGGAAAGTTTGGGAAAGATAATGGACTTTTTATTCTCTTCATTAGTGAGGAGATAACCTCATACTTTGGCTACACAATTCATATAAAACAAGACAATGTCTATTTTCTTAGAAAACAATTACGGAAAATCAATCATTACATCAAATCTGAAGCAATGAACTAAACATGTATCGGGGGTTTACGCAGTGCATTATATTAGATATCATTTTTGGGATTCAACTGCGTTAAGTAAGTCATTCAAGTATGACCATTTCCATGAGAGGTAGTCGTAAGTGACTAATTTCTCATGATTTGAATAGTTCACTTAGCACTCATTGCATTGGGTGATGCTTACAGGGGTGAAGAAGTGGGATTGAAACTGGTGAAATAAATCACATAGCGTGAATCATCACTTTCGAGGCTTGCACCCGGTAACCAGGACTTCCCGGGAGGTCACCCATCCCAAATCGCCTCTGGCTCAAGCGCGCTTAACTGTGGAGTTTTCCCCACAATCAAGCCCACTTAGTTTGCTACCCCATTTGCAAAACCTTAGCAAGGATTGTGCCTCATGAACCATTCAAGTAGAGATCCCTTCACTCTTTTTGAATTTAAGTATCGGGGGATTACGCAGTGCATTATATTAGATATCATTTTGGGATTCAACTGCGTTAAGTAAGTCATTCACGTATGACCATTTCCATGAGAGGTAGTCGTAACTGACTAATTTCTCATGATTTTTGAATAGTTCACTTAGCACTCATTGCATCGGGTGATGCTCACAGGGGTGAAGAAGTGGGATTGAAACTAGTGAAATGTGGAGAACGAATCACATAGCATCAATCATCACTTCCGGGGCTTGCACCCGGTAACCAGGACTTCCCAGGAGGTCACCCATCCCAGAACTCCTCTGGCTCAAGCGCGCTTAACTGTGGAGTTTTTCCCCACAATCAAGCCCACTTAGCTTGCTACCCCATTTGCAAAACCTTAGCAAGTATTGTGCCTCATGAACTATTGAAGTAGAGATCCCTTCACTCTTTTTGAATTTAAGTATCGGGGGTTTATGTAGTGCATTATATTAGATATCATTTTTGGGATTCAACTGCGTTAAGTAAGTCATTCACGTATGACCATTTCCATGAGAGGTAGTCGTAACTGACTAATTTCTCATGATTTTGAATAGTTCACTTAGCACTCATTGGATCAGGTGATGCTCACAGGGGTGAAGAAGTGGGATTGAAACTGGTGAAATAAATCACATAGCGTGAATCATCACTTCCGGGGCTTGGACCCGGTAACCAGGACTTCCCGGGAGGTCACCCATCCTAGATCGCCTCTGGCTCAAGCGTGCTTAACTGTGGAGTTTTCCCCACAATCAAGCCCACTTAGCTTGCTACCCCATTTGCAAAACCTTGGAAAGTATTGTGCCTCATAAACCATTCAAGTAGAGAACCCCCAGTACTTAAATTCAAAAAGAGTGAAAGGATCTCTACTTGAATGGTTCACGAGGCACAATACTTGCTAAGGTTTTGCAAATGGGGTAGCAAGCTAAGTGGGCTTGATTGTGGGGAAGACTCCACAGTTAAGCGCTCTTGAGCCAGAGGCGATCTGGGATGGGTGACCTCCCGGGAAGTCCTGGTTACCGGGTGCAAGCCCCGGAAGTGATGATTGACGCTATGTGATTTATTTCACCAGTTTCAATCCCACTTCTTCACCCCTGTGAGCATCACCCGATGCAATGAGTGCTAAGTGAACTATTCAAATCATGAGAAATTAATCACTTACGACTTCCTCTCTTGGAAATGGTAATACGTGAATGACTTACTTAATGCAGTTGAATCCCAAAAATGATATCTAACTAAACATGTCTCAATTTGGCAAAGGTGAATGAGGAATCTATAAACATTTGGAATATTACACACCTTCTTGGAAAGCATAAATTATTTCATTGCATATAAATTTGGCTTCTCCTCTATCATTAATTGCATCGACGTAGTTACTCTCTAAATTTCTTTATGCTTGAATTTAGGGAGATGCTTGAATTCAGGGAGGTTTCTTCCATGAGACCCTCAAAATAGCTAAAGTCATATGCGAAAATCCAAATCAAACCCATTAGAACATATTTAAATAAATATTTGATATATTGATAAAAATAAAGCTTCCAAATTCATATTAAAATATAAAATTAATAAATGCAATGAAGCTTTGTCTATGTTTTCCAACTCTCTAGCTTGACATTCTGAGCTTGGCCATTGCGATAATAAGTTTTTTATTTTTTGGTCCGAGGTGGATTAAGCGTCACTGCATTTTATTAATTTTATATTTTCAGTTCAAAGTTGTATGTTTTTAGAATGTTTACTAGTTCTCAATATTTTAATGTTTCTATATGAGTTAAATATTTTTAAATTTTCTAACGGAAGTGCTATGCTATTGTCTTGTGTGTGTCTATATATATAAAATCAGGTAAATCTCATTTATAATACCATGAAATAATTTAAACGAAGAAATACAACTAACTATAATAAATACAATCAAAATATTTGGATTAATACAAAGAAATGTGTAACTAATACACATATGTATACTTCGCAGTATGGCATATAGCCAGTCTTAAAAAGCCTGGAACACAGGTAAAATTTTAAGGATGGAAATCTATCAAAAAGTTTACAAATGTTAGCAAATCTTACTAGTCCCTAATATGGAAACTATAAAATGTTTGACGATATTTTTGTAAAAATATTGACAGTTCTAATGATTGTATATAGTTTCTATAATATTATGGTGAATTTTAGGTAAAACAATTTTATACTATAAAATTTGGGTGAAGCATTTTTGGAAAAAAATGAAATTAGCGAATGTATTTTTTGAAAAAAAACATAGAAAAATAGCCCATTTGCGAATATTAGGCCCTAAATTTTTCCTTGCTGCAACATTCTGGACATTGACATGAAACATATTGTCGCTTTCCTCGAAAATTACATTTTGTGGCACATGACCTGACTTCATTCTGCATATATTCCATTTTTAATGCAGGAAGTTCAAATATTTCATATGGTACATACCAAAGCTGGCATGATGTTTTCACATGATAAAATACAGTGTTTGATGAGTGTTTCAGGAAGAATGAGAATCCCAACTTTTTGAAATACAATTTCTTCGTTTTTAATTTGCAGAGCTTCCAGACTCTTGTTCAGTAGAGATTTTTTAGATCAAAAATATTTTGACATGAAAAATGGACACTTAAGGTATATCTTGGAGTTATTGTTGGAAAATTAATCCCAACCACCACGTTAATAAGACTAACAACAACCATACATGTGGTACACATTAATTGTAGGTTGCAGATTTTATTTACAGGATGAAGGAAAGAATTTATGAGCAGGAGTGCGATCAAACCATTCCGCGACACACATCAAGCATTAAGAGAAAATGGAAATTTAAAGTTCCACATTCCACAACAAATCAGACGATTCTGCGACACACATCAAGCATTAAGAGAAAACGGAAATTTAAAGTTCCGCATTCCACAACACATCAAATCATTCCGCAACACACATCAAGCATTTAAGAGTAAATGGAAATTTAATGAAGGGTTGGTAAATGTATGGTCAAACATTTACTCTGCAAGTTAAAATCATTCATTTTGTATAATTGCCCATCTTGTATCTTAATGATTTTCTCTGTCATGTATTATGAGTCAAAGTTATATGTTTTAATGTACATGTGTAGATGTATTTAGTTTTTAGTCGAGAAGGGGTAAGTCTAAGAGGTCTGAGAGGTCAAGAGAAGAAAGCATTGGAGAAAATGTTGGTGGGTGCGTGAAAACAATTTTTTACAGGGTTTTATAAAGAGTTACTCTACAATCCCTAGTGAAGCCTAAATTGTAGTAAGATCTTCTATTTACTTGGTGAAGGAGCCAGAGTCTCCATATGAATGTATTTCATGCGTTAAAGAAATATAATCCAAATTTTTATTGTGTTTCTGCATTTTACTTTGTTTTTACTCTGTTCTACTGTGCATCAAACTTCTGTGTTTTTTTACAGTCAGAAATGGCAGCATCAGGCACAAGCTTGATTAATCCTCACTTACCTTAGTTTAATGGAAAAAATTATGACTACTAGGCTATAACATTGAAGGCTTTATTTTCTTCTCAAGACATTTGGGATTTGGTGGAGAATGGTTTTCAAGAACTAGCAAACGCAACAACATATAATTCTTTGACACAGACATAAAGGGATGTGTTGACAGACAATAGAAAGAAGGATGCAAAAACCCTCTTCTACATCTTTGAATCAGTTCATGAAAGTATTTCCCAAGGGTTGCAACAACAACAAAGTCCAAGAAAGCATCTGACACCCTCCAGAAAACCTACCAAGGCATGGAAAAAGTGAAGACAACAAAACTACAAATGTTGAGGAGAGACTTTGAGACAATTTGTATGAAAGAGTTTTAGAATGTAGACTCATTCTTTACACATGTAATTGGACTCGTTACTCAAATCAGGTCTCATGGTGAGAGACTTGAGGAAAGGAGAATAGTTGAGAAAGATTTGAAAAGCCTTCCAGCAAGATTTGATTCCATTGTTGTGGCCATAGAAGAGACAAAGGATCTCTCACAGTTTTCATTAGATGAGCTTCATGCACCATTTATTTCTCATGACCATAGACTGAACAAAGCAACAAACTCCTCCTTGGAGCATTCCTTCAAGGCACAAGTTTCATTTGGTCAAGGTAGAGGCAAAGGAAGATAAAATGTTGGAGGGAGAGGAAGAAGCACACACAGAGGTGGAAGAGGCATCCCTTCAAACTCAAGTGGAAGGGGAAACAATAAAAATCAAAGTCAAGGCCCAAGACAAAATCAAGCACAAGGATAGAGGTATGATAAATCTCACGTTCAATGTCATTACTGTAAGAAGTATGGTCATTATGCAAATGAATGTAGAAAGAAGCAACATGACATAAGTAACAAACCAAGTGAAAATTTCACAAAGGAAAATCAGAACCAAGGTAGCATGTTTTTAGCTTGTAGTGTAGCACAAGATAAACAAAGTGATGTATGGTTTCTAGGTTCAGGGTGCAGCAACCACATGACACGCAACATTGAAATGTTTTCCAATTTAGATGAAAGTGTGAAATCTGAAGTGACATTAGGGACTGATAGTAAAGTATTTGTCATGGGAAAAGGAAGATTCAATATTATAACAAAGAAGGGGGAGAATAAATACATTTCTAATGTTTATGTTTTCCCTGGTTTGAAGCATAACCTCATAAGCATTGGAAAACTCATGTAATGACAAGCAATAGAATGTTTCCCATAAAGATAAAATTAGATTTGAAGGAAGAAGGTGCACAAGCACAATTGTCAATGAATTCACAAGAGGATAGAAGAAAAGATGCAACTATCACACAAGTAAACTTTTAAGTAGAGGTCAAAGATGAAAATTGGTTATGGAATTTGAGTTTTGGTCATCTCAACTTTGGAGGTTTGAATTTAATGCATAGGAAAGGAATGATGAAAGGGTTTCCACTCATAGAAAAATGGACAACCTATGTGAAGGATGCATCTTGGGCAAATGACATAGAGAGACATTTCCAGTAGGAAGGTCAATAAGGGCAAAGTTACCTTTGGATATTGTCCATTCATATTTGTGTGGACCAATGCAGACACCATCAATTGGTGACAACTACTATTTTTTGACCTTCATAGATGATTACACAAGGAATACATGGGTCTACCTCCTAAAATAGAAAAGTGAAGTGTTTGAACTCTTTCACCAATACAAAGCTCTTGTTGAGAAGAAATGTGGCCACTACATCAAAGTCTTGAGGAATAATAAAGTTGGTGAATACATCTCAGATGATTTCCTACGTTTTTGAGGGGACCATGGAATTCACAAGCAATTTACGACAAGGTATACACTTGAGAAAAATGGTGTCGCAGAAAGGAAGAATAGGACCTTTATGGAAATGGCAAGGAGTATTTTGAAGGAAAACATTTGCTAAATGATTATTGGTCTGAAGATGTCGCTTGTGAAACATATATCATAAATAGGTGTCCAACCAAAAGTGTCAAGAATGTGGTTCTTGAAGAGGCACGAACTGGAAGAAAGCATGGTGTCACTCACATGTGAGTGTTTAGATGTGTGGCATATGCACATGTTCCAAATGAGTTGAGGAAGAAGTTGGACAACAAGAGGGAGAAATGCATATTTGTTGGATATAGTGATGAATCCAAGGCATACAAGCTCTACATCCATCAACCACATAGTCAAGCAAGTGATTCTCCAAGTGTAGAATTTTGTAGAATTTTTCTACACATCAGCTAGCTCTGAAACCATGTAGAATTTTTCTACAAATCAGCTAGCTCTGATACCATGTAGAAATTTCACCACCTATAGATCAAATTGATATATGCAATGTACTAAATCATAATACTAGATCCACTTCTACAACCAATTTAGTAGAAGCTTAATCGAACATGAGCAACATCAATAAGAACACATATAACTAATATGGAGAAATCAAACACACATGACACAGAAAATATAACTAGGGGAAAGCACCAGCCTAAAACCCCATCTCTGTATTATCATAAAAGTGGAAATATGTCTGGATTACACAAAGCCTTAGCTCGAAAGCTATCCAGCTCTCAGCACAATCTCTCTGCTGCTCATAGACAGTCAAAGGCTTCTCACAAACCTTCTCCTCTGTCGTCCAGGCCTCCTATTTATATGCACAATTTTTCCTGGGTCCTTTAGCTGCAACCTATGTGATTCTCACCTCACACACAACATTGACCTTTGAAATAACTGCACAAACCTGAAGGAGATAAATCCTCATCATGGATGAGCTTCCTTTATAGGAAAAATATTCATCCAACTAATAGTACACTATCCCACATCTAATCTCAACTGGGTCTCTCACAGAACTGGCATGGATCAATTATCCATGAGTGAATACACAGTTATCTAAAAATAATAGTTGTCACATGCATGCAAGCATAAACAAAATATATCTCATTAATTTAACAACTTGTTAAATTAATCTAACTGAACTTGACTCAGTTAAACAAAGTCAACTGATCCTCTCAATCTAGAACTCATCCTTAATTCCTCAATCAGTGGAGCAAATCAAGAACACATTCCCCAATTAGTGGAGAAATAATTGCATGTTCTCACAAAGACTTCAAGTTTGCTTTTCCTTAACTAATTAACTCATGGAGAATTAATGAATTAATATTCCAAACTACTGGTAAGACCAAATTCGAATTTACTTCCTATAGATAGACTAGGGACTACTATTTAGGAAGGGACCCAAAAATGTTATTTTTAGCAGTTTCACCTCTCAACCAAGGTGGCCAAAATGCTCATTGGTCAACTATTATTTTTTGAAGTGCTATTTTTAGCAGTTCTATTTTTAGCAATTTCTAAATTTACATTTCTTGTTGCACAATTTTCAACACTCCCTCTCAACAAGAAAGGCTTCCTCTCGAACCCAATCCTGTAACTTTGGAATGTTCTGCATGCAACACATCCACCAAGTCCACTTGCTCCAACAACTCTTGGAACAAAAGCACTCCCAATTGACCACTCTGTTGGGCTAGAAACATACTCTGATGCTGAAGTTCTAACTGCTGCTGACAAGTGCTCCCTATCTAACATCTGCGCTGCTGCAACATCTCCATGCATCTCGCACCATTGCACACCTCTCTATGCCACCTAGAATTGTGCATCACATTTGTGCCTCTTGCATTGCTGCAGCTTGCATGCTATGTGCTGTCCTGGGATTCCCTGCATTGTAGCTCTCTCTACCACTCCATTCGCATTTGTCTCTACTCAATCAGTCAGTTCCTGCTACTCCACATCAAGGCTCCCGTAGCAAGGTCTGATCCAAGAGGTTGGGTACCTCAAGGATCTTGCCCCTCCTCCTTGGGACAATCACTCTACATCGCCCCACCTCCTACATGGAGGTATGGCTCGAAGTTTCCCCCTACTGGAGGTCTCTGCATGAGTAGATGTCTCTACTTGATCTCCTCTCAACTTCTCTAGTTGTGGCTGCTCCACAACCTCCTGAAGTTGCTTCACCAATTGTGGCTCCTCCACAATCATCTGAGACTTCTTTTAGCTCTGCATGTTGAAAGGTAATTTACTCTCCCTCTCAACCACCAAGTATCTAAATTTTTCCTTGTTCCTTAAGGCTTTGAATGCATCTTGTACCTCAAGTGCATATAGGTTCTTGGCTAGCACACTAATCTATTTCCACTTTCCCACTGTCATGAAATTTTCTAGAAAAAGAGATGATTTTAAATCAGCGATATCTCCCTCATCCGAACTTCGATTCAACTGTTTTTATTTTTTTATTTTGGGTATTTTTCCACAAGGAATCCAAATATGCTATTTATTTATGAAACTTTCGTACAAAAATTTTCAGATCTTCTCTGCAAACGCTCGGCCCAAGACTCAAAATTTTGAAATCTCCTCTCAATATACTGTTCTCTCTTTGATCACCTGTGCTTCGATACCATGTAGAATTTTGTAGAATTTTTCTACACATTAGCTAGCTCTGATACCATGTAGAATTTTTCTACAAATCAACTAGCTCTGATACCATGTAGAAATTTCACTACCTGTAGATCAAACTGATATATGCAATGTACTAAAGCATAATACTAGATCTACTTCTACAACCAATTTAGTGGAAGCTTAATTGAACATGAGCAACATCAATAAAAACACATATAACTGATATGGAGAAATCAAACACACATAACACATAATATATAACTAGGGGAAAGCACCAGCCTAAAACCCCATCTCTGTATTATCATACAAGTGGAAATGTGTTTGGATTACACAAAGCCTTAGCTCGAAATCTATCCAGCTCTTAGTACAATCCCTCTGCTACTCATAGACAATTAAAGGCTTCTCACAAACCTTCTCCTTTTCCCTCCAAGCCTCCTATTTCTATGCACAGTTTTTCTGGGTCCTCCAGCTACAACCTGTGTGATTCTCACCTCACACACAACAATGACCTTTGAAATAATTGCACAAACCTGAAGGAGATAAATCCTCATCATGGATGAGCTTCCTTTATAGGAAAAATATTCATCCAACTGATAGTACATTGTCCCACATCTGATCTCAATTGGGTCTCTGACAGAACTGACATGCATCAGTTATCCATGAGTGGATACACAGTTATCTGAAAATAATAGTTGTCACATGCATGCAAGCATCAACAAACTTTATCTCCTGACTTCGTTACCGGAGAATCCACAGTAAGAACCATTTTTTGCCAACGTTTCAAATCCCAATCGGGATCCATCATCAGAACCAAATGAATGCTTGATAGAAGAAGAGCTGGTTATGATAGATAAATAGTAAAGAGGAGGGAAAATTAAGATGAAGGTCGGCTGTCACATTTTCTTTGATGAGAGGTCGACCAATTTCATTAATT
>APFE031563960.1:111539-122208 GCA_000404065.3 Pinus taeda
TATAATTATTTTAATTTATTAAAGCTAGGTTACTAATTTATTTAGATAAGAAAGGAGGGCTAAAATTAAGAGGAGTTAGTTACCTTAATTTCTCTGATTAGGGGAAGCCAGCTTCCACTAATCTCCATCCCATTGTCCTTGTTGAGATTATGAGGGTGTTTGACAATCTCAAGAGCTTCTCTGATCTTTCGCTTATGATGTTGCTCCTCCCTAGCGATAATTGAAGCGCTTTCCAAACAGATGTGGTGTTTAGTTTTTGAGGAGTGTTCTGCCAGGGCGGAAGTACGAGACCTTCCATTCTTAATATCAGCTCCATGTTCCTTTAATCTAGTCTTCAAGGAGCGACCTGTTTCACCAATGTAGCTTTTTTCACATGAGAAATCTATCTTATAGACCGCTTTAAGCTGATGATTATCAATACTATCCTTGACAGATCTCACACCTTGCCTAATGGTTCCAGGGGCAGAGAACTGTGTGCTTATGTTATTCCTCTTTAGGATCTAAGCAATCTTATATGTAACTCCATGAATATAAGGTAGAAAAACCCTACCACACTGAGGCTGATCACGGGCCTTAGGTTCATGAGATAACATCCTTTTCTCAGCTTTCTTTATTGCTCTTTTAATCTCATTTTCTTTGTAGCCTAAACCCATAAAGGTTGAGAATAAATGCTTCTTTTCTTCATTTATATGATCAGCATCACAAATTCGAAGGACCCTGATGGCAAGAGTGTTTAGAACACCAAATTTTCGGGCTGAGTAATGGTGAGACTCAGCGTGGAGGTAGTTTTTTGTATGGGTTCACTTTCTAAAAACCTTGTGCCCAAGGGAGCCATCATCTTTCCTGATGATGAGAATGTCTTAAAATGGGATGCTCATGTTTTCTTCAAGTTCCATAGTAAATTTAATTTCTAAAGAGATGGAATTTAGGTGGATAAAAAACTTTTCAAGCTCTGTTTTACCATGTGTCCATTTTATATTAGTATCATTGACGAATCGCTTCCACCATGCTGGCTTCAAGGGGTAAGATTCCAGGGCCTTCTTCTCAAAGTATTCCATGTATAAGTTGGCTACGATTGGTGAAAGGGGGGATCCCATTGCCACACCAGATGTCTGCTCATAATATACTCCTTGGAAGGTGAAAACAGTTGATCGCAAGCAGATTTCAGCCAATCTTGTAGTTCCCGGATCAGTAAGATCTTTTATAACTTGAATGGCTTCATTAAGAGGAATCTTGGTGAATAGGGATACTACGTCAATGCTGACAAGGATGTCATTACTTTCCATCTTCTCATTCTTAATAAGATTCACAAAGTCATGGGAGTCTTTGATGAAAGAATTAGTATTTCCGACAAGGGGCTTAAGGATTTTTGCAACATACTTAGTGAGCTCATAGGTAGGGGAACCAATGGTATTGGCAATCGGTCTAAGAGGAACTCCTTCTTTATGAATTTTGGGTAACCCATAAGTCCTAGGTATGGTTTCACAGGAGGGGATCAATTTCTTTTTTAATTTATCCTCAAGGTTGGATTCCAAAATTGTCTTTTTCACTTCTTTCATGACAGCTGGAGTTGGTGCGGGCTTGCTTTTCTAGAGTTGGAAAAAAATGGTTCTAACTGTGGATTCTCCGGTAACTAAGTCAGAAGAAACAAGCCACAGAGGTCTAAAATCCAAAACTATATCTCATTAATTTAACAACTTGTTAAATTAATCTAACTAAACTTGACTCAGTTAAACAAATTCAATTGATCCTCTCAATATAGAGCTCATCCTTAATTCCTCAATCAGTGGAGAAAATCAAGGACACGTTCCCCAATTAGTGGAGAAATAATTGCATGTTCTCACAAAGACTTCAAGTTTGCTTTTCCTTAACTAATTAACTCATGGAGAATTAATTAATTAATATTCCAAACTACTGGTAAGACCAAATTGGAATTTACTTCCTATAGATAGACCAGGGACTAATATAATAGGAAGGGACCCACAAATGCTATTTTTAGCAGTTTCACCTCTCAGCCAAGGTGGCCAAAATGCTCATTGGCCAAACTGTTATTTTTAGAAGTGCTGTTTTTAGCTGTTCTATTTTTAGCAATTTCTAAATTTACATTTCTTGTTGCACACTTTTCAACACCAAGCACACAACAAAGACCCACAATGTCATCTACTTAAAGTGCAACATCAAGTGACATATCAAGCCCATCTTCTGCAAGCATAAGAAGAAAAAAATTCAGAAATTTAAATGAAATTTATGAGCAAGATGAGGTAGATAGCAACATTGGTATAAATTCCTTATTTTCATTGTTTTTTCTTGTAAATGACCAAATCCATTTTGAGGATGAAATCAAATAAGAAAAATGGGTGTTGGCAATGGATGAAGAAATAGAAGCAATAGAAAAGAATGACACATGGGAGTTAGTGAACCTTCCCCAAGGAGAAGAAGTTATTGGAGTGAAGTGGGTCTATAAGACCAAGAGAAATGTTGAAGGTAAGATTGAAAGGCATAAAGCAAGGCTAGTTGTCAAAGGATACAAACAACCACATGGAAGTGATTATTTGTGCCAGTCGTGAGGGTGGAAACAACACGTATAGTGGTGTTGATTTCCATGCAACATAAATGGAAAGTGTATCAAATGGACATAAAATCAATGTTCTTGAATGAAGTGCTGAAAGAGGAAGTATATGTTGCACAATCACCTGGTTATGAGGTAGAAGGCCAAGAAGACAAGGTGTATAAGTTGAGGAAAGCTCGTTATGGGCTGATGCAAGCACTGTATGCATGTTATAGCATGATAGATGCTTACTTGTTGGAAAATGCTTTGAAAAATGTGACAGTGAGCCTAATCTCTACATCAAAGAGAGTGATGGTAAGCTTCTTATTTTTATTTTATACGTAGATGATTTTATTTTTACAGGAAGTGATGATTTCCTCATCGTTGATTTCAAACAAGTCATGAAAAGTGAATTTGAAATAACTAACTTGGGGTTGTTAAGATATTTTTGGGCATAGAAGTGAAGCAAATAGAAAATGGCATTTTTATTTCTCAAGCAAAGTATGTAGCAGACATTTTGGAGAGGTTTAATATGCAGAAAAGCAAGCCCGCACCAACTCCAGCTATCATGGGATTGAAGTTGAGAAAATAATATTGCAACAACAATGTCAATCCGACATTATACAAAAGTATGATGGGCAACTTTCTGTATTGGACCACCACTATGCCTCATATAATGTATGTAGTAAACCTGGTGTCAAGTTTCAAGGAGACCCCCAAGGAGACACATTGGAAAATGCCCAAAATGATTCTAAGGTATGTTAATGGAACAAAGGAGTATGGTGTTCTATATACCACAACAAAGTATTTTAGGCTAGTTGGTTACATTGATAATGACTCGACAGGAAATGTCGATGATAGAAAGTGCACATCAAAGTATGTTTTTCATTTAGTTTTTGGAGAAATTTCATGCGCCTGCAAGAAGCAACCAATAGTGTCATTGTCAACAACAGAAGTTGAATATGTCATTGCAGCAACATCAATGTATCAAGTAGTTTGGTTGAGAAGGATGTTGAGGGATCTATGCCATGATCAAGAGTGAACAAAAACTATTATCTGCGACAACAGTTCCACAATTGCATTGTCAAAGAATTATGTTTTTTACAAGAGGATGAAGCACATTGATGCTAAATATCATTTTATTTGAGAGTTAATTAAAAATTGTGAAATTGTGTTGCAGCACCGTAGGTCACATAACAATTTGTTGATATTTTCACCAAACCATTGGCATGTGAAAATTTTGTTTATCTCAGAGACTATTTGGGAATTTTCAATCACAGTAGTTGTGATTAAGGGGGAGTGTTGAAAAATTAATCCCAACCACCATGTTAATTAGACTGACAACAACCATACATGTGGTACACCTTAACTTCACGTTGAGGATTTTGTTTGCAGGATGAAGGACAAAAGTTTTGAGCAGGAGTACAAGTTCCCCATTCTACAACACATTCGACCATTCCGTGACACACGTCAAGAATTTAAGAGAAAATGTAAATTTAATGAAGGTTTTAAAAATGTATGGTCAAACATTTACTGCACAACTTTTACTTGTAGTCTGCAACCTTTACAAGTTCAGAATATCATTCATCTTGTATAATCACCCTTCATGTTTGTTAATGATTTTCTCTGTCATGTATTTATGAGTCAGTGTTATATGTTTTGATATACATGTGTAGATGTCCTTAGCTTTTAGTCAAGAGGTGTAAGTTTGAGAAATCTTAGAGGTCAAAATGAGAAAATCGTGGATAAAATATTGGTGGGCACATGAAAACAATTTGTTATGGGTTTTACAGAGTTTTATTTTCTTGGTGAAGAGAAGCAGTCTCCATATGAATGTATTTCATGCATTAAATAAATTTAAGCCAAAGTTTTATTGTGTTTCTCCATTTTACTTTGACTTTTTATTTTTCTAATGTGCATCAAAATTTTGTGTTTCTTTAAGCCTCTGTCCAGTTGCAATTTGTTTGCCGCAACTAAAGATTTGATCTCCACAATTGATTTGTTGAAGAAATCTCCTCTCCTCTGCGCTTTGGAATTTCTTTCAACTACACTCACCACTGATATAGATGGTATTAAACCAATGGAATTATGGAATTTGTGAAAGAGAGAATGCATCTTCGTGCGAAAAAATGGATGGGATAAAGGAAAAGACTCGCGTAGCGATCTTCCCATGGGTAGGAATGGGGGATCTCATCCCCATATGTGAGTTTGCCAAGCTCCTAGTCTTAAGCTTATGGATGTCAGGGGTTAAATTTGATAGGCCCCTTTACCCATCACGGAATTTTTTTATGACGGTTTTATTTTTAAACCACCTTTCATTTTTTATTCATCATCAATTAAATCAATAATTGCATGCAAAGGATAAAGATTATCAATTTGTTAGTCAGTGAGTTCTTTTAAAACTTAAGGAGTCTAAAATAAGAAAATCACATAAACTATGCTAATTCCTTTCTTAAGAACATATTTTGAGGAACAATAATTAAACCCTTACAAATCAAAAACATATTTGGGGAAATAGAATTAAACACTTGCAAATATTGAAATATCAAATATAAGTTCAATGAAAATTTATTAATTTTTTATTAAACATCAATTAGATCAATAAGTTTATGGAAAAGATAACTATTGTCAATTTGTTAATCAACCAATGCCTTTAAAATGAAGGAGTCTAAAATAACAAAATCCTATAAACTATGTTAATTCCTTTCTTAAAAACATATTTCGATAGGAAAAGAAAAATTAAACTCTTGCAAATCAAAAACATATTTCAAAGAAATATTAAACACTTGCAAATAGTAAAGTATCAAACATAACTTTATGAGAGCCAAACTTAAAGTTGGGAAAATATTGCTTGTATATAATATAAGCATATAAGATGCCATGCCTACATATTTTCCCTCTATAGTCACACATTGTATGAAAAATTGTTCTATTGATAGTCTTGATGCTAGAACTTTACTCAAAATATTTAAAATTATACATCCCATATAACCAAAACAGAAAATTTTACAAATAAATATAAATAAAACAATGACGAATTGTTTAAAAAGTGTAGCTGGTGAGCACCAATATTGCAGCAATAATGTTGCAACTCCTGGGCTACCTACTTTACTCTTATCAACTCGATAGTTCGTTACAAACTTAGAAGCGACGATGCTCTATTCACAAGTACTAGTTATTATTGCAGGTTGTCACTTAGTCAGCCGACGCAAGATCATTAGGAGCTCAAGACAACTTCCATGGATTCTAGAAGAAGCTCTATATGTGATGAAAGGAGAGAAAGACTATTCTAAAGATACTACTCTAACTGTAGAAAGGAGAAAGACTGAAATGTAAAGCAAACCAAGTAAATGCTAATTAACCAACTAATCCTACTTTTGCAAAAAACCCTTTGGAAACCATGAAAAGAATGCCATCACCTACTGAAGGAAGCAAACAACATCTAACTAAGCTATTTCGGGAAGTAAATGAACAAAAAACATCTTTTTTTATTTTTATGTATTTTTATGTGAATTTGACATGCATGTGATATATTATTTGTGAAGGTGGCAACAAATACGTGGCGTTGAAGGGCATTTTGGGACTTGAGAGGATGTAGGATGGTGTTGTTGGGTCCTAGGAGGTATTAGGTGGCTTTCTGGAGGCTTTTCCCACACTCGGCCTTCAAAAGAAAGCCTACAGGAAAATCTACAGGAGGAAACAAGAAATCTACAAGAGGAAAAACAGTGTTCCACAGGAGGCCTACACGAGGAGGCTGAGAGAAGTTTTGGATATTTTGAGGGTGTGAGAGTGGGTGGAAAAGGTGAATGAAGGTTGGAATGAAGTGTTAGGGCACCTAGGGTCTACCAAGAATCATTGGGAGAGAGAAAGATGATTGGATTTGCTCAAGGAGAGAGGAAGAAATTCTATGGATAATGCAAGAAACTAAGGAAGAATTGAGGGGAGACTTGGGCGACCTCTAGGGCATGGATTAGATGGAGGATGGGATGGATGATAGGCTGGCCTACTGTCAGAAGATCTCTGCTGCATAAACAACTGACAATCAACCAATGAGATTAAGCAAGCAATGAAATAAGTGCATCTAGAAAAATAGAGTTTTTCATCAAACTAATCTAAACTGTGATCTATGAAAGGAAATGCTGATAACTGCTGCGATAAAGGAAATCATGAAAGAAGACTATTGTAAATAAACAAGTGAACATGATGGAGAAGTTTTGAAGCAAAGAAAACTAGACTATTAACCAACTAAAGAGCTGTGAACACTAGAAGTCCTATGAATGAGGAAAATCTGTGTTTTTGGGGCAGCAAGAGGGCCTTTGCCTCAAATCATGGTCCCAGAGGGAGGAAGAGAGGCGAAGGTGCTATTGCTAGCCTTTTGGATCTTTTCTTTATCACTTCTTAACCTGCTATAGAAAGCACAAATGGAAGAAAACTATGGAATCATCAAAAGCAACCTATTCTTGACCATAAAAGAAATTCATCTAACAACAACCTAATCTACAAACTGAAATAAAACATACAAATACAAGTAAAGAGGAGCTTGTCTGCTTGGATTGGGCCCTAACCCAAGAGCTTCAACTCTCTGAGGTAACTTAGTGCTAATTCAAAAAGGATTCCATCTCTATTTCCAAAACAATACAAGATTACATGGAACTGTTAAAATAATAAGCTCGAAGTTGAGCAGAGTTTACATAAGCAAAAGTACAACAAAAATCCAACATAAATCCGACCCTAATGAGGCCCTAGGCCTCTCTTCTTATAAAAATGAAGCTACCAATAGCTTCCTTATGGCTCCCAAAACTTGACATAGTCATTAGTTATCCTCCACTTGCTCGGTTGCCTACTAATGCATGACTTGGTTGCTTGTTCTTCGAGCTAAATGAAGGGGAATTTGAAGTCAAGAGTAATAAATGAGGGGCACTCCCTCATATAAGTCCTCTCCTTTGTCCACTTTAAGTTATTGCTACCATGTTTCCACTGGATCCTTGACTTTGACCACAAAATTCATCAATAATATGCATTAAACACATATTAGAACACATGGCATTATAACCAACTCAACTCACTCTATAAGCATAAATATAATTAGAAAATCATACAATAAGCTAAGAGAATGGTTGATTTTACTAGGTTAGGAGGTAAAATGGGACCATATAATTACCCATTTATGAGGCTCATCATCACCCCCTACTGAAAGTGTTGCTCATTGTTTCCGGGAAAACTAGTGTCTATTTAGATCTACTAGTCCCACTAAAACAGGTAGCTATCTTAGAAACAAACAATTCAAAGTAACTTGTGTTTTCCTTTATGGGAAATAGATGAGAGAGAAGCACAGAGAACCAACCTTAGTATTTCACTTGGCTCCTTGCTTGTTTCCTCTCCTTTGATAGAGCTTCGCCACGCCTTTCTCACTTGTATCGCTTCAAAGAACACCTGTAGAGGCAAAGCAGCAAAATACCATCAAAGCATAGAGATCTAAAACCATAAACAATGTAGAATTAGATGTACATTAACCATAAAAATGCATACACAAATACAAGATTCAGAAATATACAAGTAAATGGAGGAAAACTCAAATAACTTTATTGATAGAAGTAGTAGAAGAGAGGATTACAACCCAGCTGCCTGATCCAATGCCATCCTCCCAGCATGAAAGCCCTCTTCACCTCATGAAAAGCTATATCACCCAACAATACAATGCTTCACAGCGAAACCAACAACACTTCCTTACAAAATACAAAATTCTAGCCTTTGGATCTCTAGGATGAGGGATCCATATATAGATATTTGTAGGGGGGTGAATCAACTTCTAGGATTTTGATTAGTGTCATTTCATTGATAGTTCTTGGTTCCACTTGAAGATTTCATGATCTCTTACTCATCCCTGGGTGAATTCAGAGAGGCAAGTGTCATATGAACACTTTCTAGAAGATTCTTTGAGTTTCCACCTAGCCAACTGTCTCTTCTATTTGTCTGCTCTTGCTGATCGCACCCTACAGAAGGGGTTTTCAGTATGCATCACACCCTTTGTGTGTAACAGGTGAGATGCATCGTACCCTCAGCATGGAGCAGTCTTTATGGTCCAGTTTTGACCAGTTTTGAGCAGTTTTTCAGGGAGAACTTCTGGGAAATGATGTAATCAGTTGACGTTGATACTTTAGGGTTTGAAACAACACTTTTAGGGGTTTGAGATCCCTTGGTTTATCGACATATGTGATTGGGGTTGCAGTGCCCAAATATGTCTATAACAGTTGCCCCCTAAAGCATGAGGTCATAAATCTTCTGATGTCGGGTGAAATGCTTTATCATGAGGATTTGATGTTTTTCAAATTGG
Organism: Pinus taeda; assembly: GCA_000404065.3. Taxonomy (NCBI): domain Eukaryota; kingdom Viridiplantae; phylum Streptophyta; class Pinopsida; order Pinales; family Pinaceae; genus Pinus; species Pinus taeda. The sequence goes on from APFE031563960.1 coordinate 120,422, forward strand.
AAGGTGACCTGTAATAAGATACAATACAATACATTATCTTCATAATATTTTCATGATCTAGCTGAGGTAGGCATTCCCATGCTCAGCTTTATAAACTCATTTTCATGTACATAGGACAGACAATCGTCTGCTGTTGTAGACTGGTGATTCTAGTAGAGCCATCATCCCTAGCTTGGATGATCATTTGTGCAGCTATGGAGTACATTTGATGTCTTTATTTTCCTGAATATATCGCAGCTCAGAGGGATGAAACTAGATCTGGGGTCTTCAAACTCATTCAATCTTCGCCCGATGTACAAGTCGATCCATGTGAAAAGATGTTCTGAAGTCGAACATGGAAAGACATCGCCTGATTACTAGCTAATGATGTTAGCTATCAATAGACGCGAGAGGAATCACTGATAATGATAATGACCCTTAAGGTACTGCAGTGCAATTCGCGTGGCGTGAATACATGAGTCGATGTCAAACACCACGCAAAATATTTTGATCGAAGGCCATTGATGTAAACCTGTCACCGGAAGTGAGAAATTTGCCACTGAGGCATGTAAGCTTCAAAGTACTGAAAGGGTTGTTCCTAAGTCAACTTCTTGGATAATGAGCTGATGTCGACAAGAAGTGACTCATTGTAGGAGGGCCTTAATGAATTCCACATCTACGACATGAAACGGAGCAAATTATTTTGGGGAGGTAAAAACGATCTAATGATACAAGGTTCAGGGTGGTGGTCATGAAATAATGGAGCGTGAAGGTATTGTAGTGGATGAGGTGTTAGCTGGGTTGGTGAATTCTCTGAGTGACTTCTCATGAACATATCAACGAAACTGAAATGGATTGGTAGTGTTAACCCCAAAAATGGATGGTACAGAGGACCAATGTTGATATGACCGGTGAATGGAATAACCCAACCCAACTCAATCATGGTGATGGAGTGAAAGTGTAATGTTAAAGAGCGACTTGCTACCAATGAAGTTCTTCAAGTTTTCTTCCCTTTTTCCCCAGTCATTGCTGACCGGTACCTCTTTATTTTTGTCAAGCTTGAGGAGGATAACATATGCTTGTTGCAAACATGTCGCTATGTTTTAGCGAGCCTAGCAACAGTGAGAGTCGCTCTTGCCTATATGGAAAGGTTTGTCGCTATTGTTTTAACAAGTTTAACGACAAAGATAACTCAGTCCTTTTCATGTTTAGAGAGTTTGAAAAGAGACGGAAAGGAAACTCCAGTAGTACTTTTTCGTGGTTTAATCCCTAAGTCTGAAAAAGTATAAAATAATACAAAAGGGATGACTTTTTGATATTTTTAGCGAGCCGAACAAGAAAAGTGTTCGATCTCTTTGTGTAATGATCCCTCAGGTCCAAAAGATAAAATATAGAGGGGGGATGGTGCTTCCCATTGCTTTAACGAGCTGGAAAGGGCACTAGCTCAACGATATTTTCATATTTTACGAGTCTAAAAAGAGCTTAAAAGAGACTCCTTTTTTTAGGAATGAGTGATGTTTTCAGGTAGCAACTGGTTCCATGTAAGTTTGGAAATTTTCAAGCATGGCAATGTAAAGAAGGTGGCTAACAAAATCAATCGTCACAACTATTCCTCAAAAGGGTAAACAATCAAGTGGAGGCGTATGATTGGCTAAAAGAGTGGAGGTGACGGTAAGAACACGACCAAGGCTCAAAATGCTGATAGTAATGTGATCACAAAGGTTATTTACTGAAAGGTGGGTTTACTTTTTAATGAGCTTGAACCTTGTGCTAACATGTGCTCAGTGCTAGGTTTATTTTTAATGAGC
>APFE031563960.1:122645-167265 GCA_000404065.3 Pinus taeda
ATAAATAAATAAAAAATTTTCTTTATTTATATTAAGAAAATGAAACATCATTTTTAAATGGGGAATTTATTTTTAAATGCCCTATCAACCTCTATTTATATTTATTTAAATTAAACTAACCAAATATAATCCTAAACATGACATTTTGAAAATGTTATTTTCTAATTGGAAATTATACTCGAACTCATTTAGAAAAAACTTCGCAACTTCGCATGTCAATTTTTAAATCACAATTGCATCCATGGAAAATAGTTTTAAAAAAAACCTCCATATGTCAATTGTTAAATCACAATTACGTCAATGGAAGATATTTAAAAATGCATTGATTTATTATTAATAATATACATTTTTATAATACAATATGGATTTTATATTTTAATTTCTAATATGGATATTAATTTATATTTCAAATTTTAATTTATATAATATTTAAAAATATGGTAATATATTTTTAATTATTAATATAAATATTAATTTATATTTCAATTAAATATAAATATGGACTAACAATTGATGATCCAATGGTGAAAAAAAGGAAAGCTAAGAAAAAAGCTAAAAAGGAATACAAATAGACTGCCAAATTCCATAAGCATCAAAGAAAGCCCTCTCACAGGCCTAGAAGTTCTTCTACAACAAGAAAAGGGTATTACAGGGATGTCCCTCGGACACGCTATTACAAACCCTTTGATATTCATCTACATATATCTAAGCAAGAAAAATGGAACAAGCTTACTTGCTGGCTATGTGGAAAAATTGGACATACTTCAACCAAATGTCCAGAAGGAGAAGAATCAAAGAAGAACATAGGTAAAAAACCGCAAGCTCTCTTCCATAGAGGTAAAACTGTCAAAACAGAAGGACAAATACAATGTTTAAAGTGTGGAACTCACACTCATAGAACAGAACGATGTCCTAATGTGGTTATTAAAGACCAAATCCAACACTAGCAGCTCGAGGAGTCATCTCCTGACTCTTATAGTTCTTCTTCCTCAGAAGAAGAATTGCAAGCCTACATACAGCCTTGCTCATCCTCAGAATGTTTATGCTCAGAATCATAAAATTGTGCTTATTGACTCTGATTCTGAATCTTACAGTGATTCTAGTACAGAAGAATGCCACCCAACGCCGTATAAAGAAAAGATTTTGATGGCTGCTACAGAAGAAGAAGAAATCAAAATTCTCTCTCAAATTCGTGCAATGGAAGAAGGAGAAATGAAGAACAGGCTTATAGAAGCATTCATGGACCAGCGTAAATCCAATTCTTCAAAAAATTCGACCAAAAAACCATTATTTGTTGATGCCTCCTTTGAGCGCAATACCAGGTCATTCCAGAGACACCAAGAAAAACTAGGCAAGGTTCGCTCACTCACCTTAGGGGAGGTAAGTAGAGAAATTCATTACGTCAAAACATAAATCTCTGCTTTGAAATCTCAAATAGCTTAAATACAAAAAGGAAATTAAGCTGCAGAGGCCATTGAAGAATCTGCACATCCTTGGGATACAACAATATATAGCAAGAATCCACATATTGAAATAATTGAAGGAAGACAAGATCTTGTTTTAGGATTTCAAGAAATGAGAATTCTTGCCATTGCATACCAACAACATCATGTTAAAGTTAAGATTTGGATACAAGGGGAAATGTTTGAATTAACAACACTTCTTGACTCTGGTGCTGATGTGAATATATTAAATAAAAAAGTCATTCCAGCAAAGTATTGGGTTTCTGCAAAAAGAAAAGTTATTGGGCTAGGCAACAAAACACTCAATTATGAAGTTCCAAAAGCTTCCATTTGTTTTGATCACCATCGTATAAATCTGACATTTGCAGTTGCAGAAATTCCAGTTAACTGCATACTAGAAAATATTTTCCTAGCAGCTGTTGAACCCCATGGATCTACCAGATTAAAAGTAAACAAATCTGGTTATTTCATTTTTGTGCCTACATCGAAGGGAACAACAAGAAGGATTGAGATGCCTTATATCTCAAATCCCAGAGTTTCTACTATGATCCAGATTGTCTAAGAATTAGACAAAGCTGAAGCAAAACTGACAGATCTCAAAGATCTGAAATCTACATTGAAGATAGAAGAACAATTGAAGGATCCTCAAGTAAAAGGGAAAATTGAGGCATTAAAGTAGACAATCGAAGAAGAATGTTGCTCAGAAGAGCCAAATGCTTTTTAGCACAGAAAGCAGCACACAGTCCAACTACCCTACAAAGAAGGATATATAGGGAAGCCCTGTAAAAGTTGAGCTATTCCCATGAATAAGGAATATAGGGATCTATGTGAGAATGAAATCAAACAGTTGCTGGATCGAAAGCTCATCCGAGAATCATATAGTCCATGGAACTCTTATGGTTTCAATGTGAACAAAACAGCAGAACAAATTAGAGGAATTCCAAGACTGGTTATAAATTTTAAGCCTCTAAATTCTATTCTTGGAGACAATACCTATCCTATCCCCCACAAAAGAGATTTAATGGGAAGGATAGCAGGAGCTAAAATATTTTTGAAATTCGTCTGAAAGCAGGATTCTGGCAAGTCGCCATCTCCGAATGAGATAAATTCAAAACTGCATTCAGCATCCCTGCAGGCCACTATGAGTGGAATGTCCTGCCCTTTGGGTTGAAAACTGCTCCCTCTAAGTTCCAAAAGGTAATGGACAATATCTTTAAGCCTTACTTTGATTGGCTTATAGTTTATATTGATGACATTCTAATATTTTCCAAGAATGTCCAAGACCATTTCAAGCACATTCATACATTTGTAAATCTGGTCAAATTGAATGGTTTAGTATTAAGCAAAAAGAAAATAGAAGTATTTCAAACTTCTATTAGGTTCCTTGGTCACACTATTTTCAATGGACAGATAACTTTGCAAAAGCATGCACTTGAATTCTCTAATAGATTCCCGGATGTCATCATTGATAAAACTCAACTCCAAAGGTTTATGGGTTGTTTGAATTATGTCAGTAATTTCTATTAGGATTGTGCCAAGGAAAGAAATATACTCAATCAGAGGCTTAGAAAAGAACCGACTCAATGGTCAGAAGCACATACAAAAGTTGACAAGATGATCAAGGCAAAGGTACAAACTCTGCCTATCCTATATGTAGTTGATGATAGCTCATTTAAGATTGTAGAGTCAGATGCCAACAATATTGGATGGGGAGGAATCCTCAAACAAAAAAAGGATGACACTGAACAAATTGTCCAGTTTGCTTCAAGCAGATGGAACCCTGCAGAACAAAACTATTCCACAATTGAAAAAGAGGTAAAAGTTGCGTGGAATTGTATTAAAAAATTTGATGTATATTTGGTAAACAAGAAATTTCTTTTGAGAACAGATGCCTCGGCCCTAAAAAAGGTCCTGACTAAAGATATAAAGAAACTAGGAGAGGCTAAGTTTGCTAGATGGCAAGTACTCTTTGCAAACTTCGGCTTTGAAGTCGAACATATAAAAGGGGTAGAGAACTGTTTACCAGATTTTCTTAGCAGGGAATATATCCAGAAACAACAACATATAATGATGATTGCCACATAATGGGATTAGACTAAAAGACAAGAAGTTCTGCGTACAATACCAAATAACCAGGATTGGTCTGAATATAGATACAACTAGAAACCTACTTGGCAATTGTGAAATACCAAAGTATTAGATGCAAATTTGCAAGCCCATACATATATTTTGCATCTTGTACCAGAAAGAAAGGTGTACCCGAAAGGAAGCAGATGGATACACGACATGATTTATACAAAAGCCAAGACTGACACACTATATGCAGAAGATGCTCTCAAAAGAGATTTTCATGATATCACATGTACATGGTCACATGGAGGAATCCGCCGCGGGATCTATGAAAATAAGCCGTACTAGAAATCTTGCATGGCCCATGCCTACACAAACTGCAGCATTATGGCTAGGACGAGATCCGAAATTGATTTTTCTTGATACAATATATGATTTTCACAACTATAAACAATTATGGTGGGATCTACTAAATGTAGATGACAAGGAAGAAACCCATTATACTAAATTAAAATTTAGTACAACTGGGATAATGCAAAGAAACCAGTAATGTGATTGGTTGCGAAAATGATGGGCCGACTATGGAGTCAACAGGACAGCAATGGATCCAAAGGTAGTGAGAAAATTGTAATATGAACTGATAATGACAAAATTGTAACAAGTTCTCAATTGAAGTTTCAAATAATAAAAGAAATAGCAAAACCAACCCGTGGTATGACAAAGATTGTAAAAGTGCGAGGAGAGAAATTAAGGAAGTTGTTGATGAATCTCTTAAAATGGGCAAGATAAAAATATACAAAGCCCTAACTAAAAGGAAAAAGAGGCAGCACATTCGTAAAAGTCAAGAGAATCTCTTACACCTCTCTAAGGTAGCTCCTAAGAAATTTTGGAGGCAGATTCTGACTAGGAAAACTAAAGATAATAATAAAATTGCTTTACACGATTGGAATTCATATAACCATGCTTATAACCAGCATAAAACCATATAAATATCAAAGATATGATAGACATTAAATCCACATATAAACAAATGAAAAATTAAGAGAACTTATCTTTAATTAATCATAGGAAAATTCGACCAGGTTCGGGACTTCCGCGTACCACCCGACCATAGACATGGTTGAACCAAATCTCTCTTTCAGCCAGTCACCCCCATGCCATAATCCAAGCATGAATGTGGGATCTCATAGGACAACTAATCCAAGAACAACCAAGGGAATATAGAGGTTAAACCACCTCCACCCTCATCAAACCATGATCACACCAAAATCAGTGCTCCGATCACAACCAAATTGAACTTGGAATGCCATTCAAAATCCATCATTATCCTTGAGGAATTTTCCTTCTCCTTTTCTCTAGGCTTTACTGCAATCCAATCATGGATCACTAGGCCCTAAACCGAGACAAGTCTCTCAGGATTTACCACAATACAAAGCCGGATCACTAGGCCCTAAACCAAGACTTCTCCCTCAGGATTTACCATGTATCCCGCCAGAACTAGTCAAGAGATTCCTAGGCCTTTGGGAATGAACCTTAAGACCACCTCTGCCCCGGATTCTGAAATCCATCCGGAAAACCAAAGCTCAAAACCGAGATAATCATCCCAACATACCATGGCATTCGGAAAAAGGCAAGGCTAGGCTAAAGATAATTATCATAACCCGGTAAAAGCATGCCACTGACTACCAAAGAACTATACACCAACATGCAAAGCCATTCATATCCAAACCAGTTAGGAAATCACACATGTAAAACGTTACTTGCAAGTATTCCTGCTAAAGTTGCTTGATCCTGCATGTCCTTCCTTGATCCTTGAGTTCCTTCCTTTCCCTTTGCTTTCTTTTCCTTCCTTGATCCAGAGGTAGAGTGCTCCAAGAAAAGTCTAAGTGACCAAGAGTGAAAGAGAGAGAGGGAAAATAATGAGAGAGCTCCAAACTTGAACTGACAAAAGGTTACCAACTTATCCTCCTAAGATTTTTTATGAATGAAGCCTCTATTTTCTTCATTTTCCATTATTTTCCTTCAATTTCCTCCTCACATGCAACCTGTGACCTTTCACCTTAATTTTCTCCTAGTTTCCTTTATTTTCATAAATAAATGTGCCATATTTTTATTTATGCCTTTTAATGTCTTTGCCTTAGCCTTTGCCAATTTTCTTTAGCCAAAACACACATCCAATGATGTCCACTAGGATATCTTTGCCCAACATTCAGCTTGGAATAAGTGTCCCGTAACCGTGGTCTTATTTTGCCTTTATTAACTTTTATTACATGAAATTTTCATCAGGGTTGTTATGTATATGTATATGTATATGTATAGATGTGTACATACATACATACATACATATATGCCAATAGAAATGTGGGGTATATTTCATTTATATTATAATATATGAAATGGATGTATATTATATAGAATTATTATTTTATTTTTTTTCTTGAGGAAACATGAGGCATCATAGCTCATCATGTCATTAGTAGGGATTTGAGCCTAGGTGGGGAAGATAACAACCATTCTACTCAACCACCCAAGATAACCACAAATGACATTATATAAAATTGTTATATGAAAATGAAGGGTTTATTTACTTTCTTATTTTACATATAGAAAATGATATAATAATATTATTATTTATCATTTGGTATGTTTGAATTATTTCTCAATTAAAGTAGTTTCACAGTAATAATGAGCATATTTCAATATTTACATTAATATTTAATGAAAAAATATTAAATGAGATATAATCTTATTATTTATATATAAAATAATAAGAGAAATAGCCTTTCTTTATGTAAAAAATTTATTGATGAGCCACAAACTTACAGAGAACATAAGAGGTTATTTGCCTCTAGTCTGTCATAAGGGAAACTGGAGCAGAGATAGAATAACATATTTTCATAAATTATCCAAAATTGGGTTGTCCATACAAAAGGAAAACCAGCCATAAACTAACGTGATCACAATTTAATGTTATCAACAAGATACATAAGTTTGACATTAAAGGATGATAAAGAAAAGATGTTGTCTGAGAGATAAGAAAACCAATGATATAAGTAAATAGTATAAAAACCAGAGAATGCACCAGAGTGAGCTTAATAGGAAATGATAGGAACATGTCAATCATGAGGATAGGGAGGTATCCAATTCTATGGGAGGGCCTCCATCCTTTCATTATGACATGGATTTCTTCCTAGGAGACAAGCTCATTTCTAGATGAACTAAATGTCCCTCTATGGCCATTAGCATCTCCTTAAACTCCTTCATCTTATGCAGTGGATTGTAGCTATTATCTCGTCTATCGATCAACGTCTTCCCCAAAAATAGCTTAACATGCTAATGTAAGTCCACAATATGCAAGTAGTGATTTTGGCATCCACGTGTATTCTCAGTATTAGGAACCTAAGCAATTGTGCCATCAAGAACCCTCAAATCCAAGGTGCCCTGGCACTCATGACGAACCTCATCCTTTGTTGCCTGAATTTAGGATTGTATCTTAGGAGGGTTGTGGTTTAAGTTGTTAGTGTCAGTATTTGCATCCTGCCATCAGTGATCAAAAATCCTCTTTTCATATCATTTTAAGGGTCCGATTTAGAAATTTTTTATCATTCCACTAGGTCATGCAACAAAAAAAAATTAGTCACTGATGGTAGTCCTAGTCCAAAAACATCACTCTTCCCTAAATGTGATTACTTGCTGGCATAGTTTCATATCTTGTTGACTGTACATCATCCATAAAGTTATTTTTATCATGCCATTTGTATCAATCATTATGTCATCTTGAAATTCAGCCCTTCAAGGTCTCATTAGGTATTTAGGTTTTTTCAAGGTTTCATTAGGTCATTAGGGTTTCCAAGGTTCCATTCCATTGCATAAGACTAGCAAGTACAGGGTGATCAAATAACATCCCTTCACCATGTGTAGATGATTTGTAAAGAGAAGTGCTTATTTCATTATGTAATTTTATGTCTTTCAAATGTAATAATTTCACCATCCCAAGCTATTAACTTAGTGTTGCAAATATGCCAAGCCATCAAGAGATCAATTTTTCAAAGGAAATAGTCAAGTGAAAGGGTAAAGCTTCAAAGGGTTAAGTGCATGCCAAATGGAGTTGTTTTCTCCCAAGGGTGTCCAAATCATCATTTTCCACAAGCACTAAACCCTAATTTCCTCACCCATTAAGCTAGGAATGGCTATGAAATTAGAGACATCTGAGTATATGAGGCATAAGGGAGGTCATTTCAGTGAGTATACACATCATGTCACCATAATTTTTCAATAAGTCATTCCAAGGGACAAATCATTTGCCACACATAGGATTGGTTTTTCTTCAAACTATGTTTTAGAAGAAATAGGGATGAATTTGGAAAAAGTAAGAGATATTTTTGTCCAAAATAGGCCAAGGAAGAAAAACCTCCTTCACTTTTTACACAGGTGTCATGGTTTTAGAGAAATATCAAAAATACAGTTGCTACAAGAGAGTTGTTGCACTTCTGGAGTTACCTTGGGAGAATCAAACTTTCTCCTAGCTGAAGTGACCAAATGACTTACTTAATGAGTCAAATGATAACTAGACACAACAAGCTTTTCAATGAGCTATCATAAGCTCAATTTGGAGTTGAGGAAGACCTCCAAACGTTGACTGAAACAGCACTTTGCATTTTGGCAGCCTCATTCTGCACATTTTGACCAGTCTTGGGAGATTGAGCTTTTGACAGGGCAAATGAGCTCCAAATTGGAAAATTTAAGATGTTCTAGAACTTAGACTCGACAATATTTCCAACAAGCCATCCCACGCATAATTTGGACACCGGGAGGGCAGTCAAAAGCTATATGAAAGTGGCACTACGCGTTCAGGAAGTGGCGTTGCGCGTCTGGGTTGGCACTGTGCATTGAGTAAAAGGGCCATAAAGCCCTCAAAACTTCAAGAAACTTCAAAATTTCTCTCTCTTACCTTCATTTCAAGTAAGTTGACCTCCCTCACTTCAGTTTTGGTTTGCAAATCAAACTTTTGATCATCATTTCCCATGGTAAATATGAAACCCTAAATTTGCCCCTAGTATGCCTAAAACCCTAAACCCTCATTGTTCCTCCTATTGCCTATCACTACAACTCTTGACTCTTTCCTTGTCCCTATTTCCCTATCCGTTTATCCTTATTCCATATCATTCCTATCCCTTTATCCCTCTCCCAAAGGGAAATTTCTCAAAAAAAAACCCCTCCCTCTCATTTTATCATTCCTACTCCCTGATTCATTTTCCAACCCATAAGGTCATCTCCCATCCCCTCACTCCTAAATCACCAATACTCTCTCCTTCCATGCCTTCTCTAGGGGTACACAGCTTCAAAACTTAGCAAACATGGACAAGGAAGACCTTCCAGCAGTGCTCAGGTGAAGATAGATGAGAAGGCCAAAGAGACTAGAGATATTGAGGTACCTGGTACCTACATGACATATCATAGGGACACAAAGAGATTGTTTGCAGCTGATAACATGGCCTACCACTACAGGACTCGAAACAAAATTTGCAACTTGAGGGTCAAAAATATGAAATCTAGGCTAATGCGGGCTCTAAAAGGAAAAAAAGAGGAGGATAGGCTTAGCTTGCTTGTTGAAGCTTCCTTGGCTCTTCAGGACACTTGATGATGGTGCTTCTCACCAATTTTGGCGCTACGCTTTTCCTAGGGGCACTCAATGAAGAAATGGTTTGGATTTTTGGACTTAAATTGATGAGGACATTCACTCTAGTGATTTTCAAAGGTTTTGGGGCAGAACTGGTCCACTAAAAGGTCAAAAAACACCCTAAAAATGACCTTTCTGCCACTTTTTGGACACATAGAAGCAGTCTTGGGAGAATCAAGTTTTGAGGGGACAAATGAGTTTCAAATGAAGAAATTCTAGATGTTTGGGAAATTAAACTTAAGACCTTTCCGATGAGCTATCATGGGCTCAATTTGGATGTCAGGAAGGCCTCCAAAAGGGATCTAAAAGTGGCACTGCGCGTTGGGCCAGTGGCACTGCGCTTAGGGCAGTTTTTGCTCAGGATGCCTATTTTTCCAGTTTTTGACTATGCTCATGGATTTTCTCTCATGGAGGATAATTTACCTTCAGAAATGATGACTTTTAATGTAACTATGATAGATAAATAGTAATAGAGGGTAGCTTCCTTGATCTAGAAGTCAATTTGAGCTCAAATGAATCAGTTTTTCACTTTTAGAGGCAAGTTGTTAGGATGCCTAGATTCCAGTTTCTTGTTCAGTATTAGTTATATTAGCTCCTCATCTTAGGGATTTGACCCCTAAGGATGGGAGGAGGTTGAATTCTTGTCTATATCTTTTTCTTCTTTCTCATTGTGAAGGGTTGGACTCAGCTGAATCCTCAGACCTTGATTGTACACCATTTTGTAAACAGTTTGGCAGGAGATTAATAAAATTGCAGTTATTTTTATGGGATCCATGTGGTATGGATTTTTAGTACAGTTTCTTCTTATGTGATCATATTTTAATGTGTTTTGTATGCTTCTAAAACATGTCATTGCTTCTAGTTGAATGTTTTCAAGTTGATATGTTGAATTCACAATATCAGTGCTCTGCCTTGGGAAACCATTCACCATTTCATGTTTTCTTCAGTCTAGGAAGGATCCATGGTTTCACATGCTCTTCTTAGCTTCTTACCAGTCTAAAACATCTCACCCCATCAAGCTCTTGAGTGCTAAATCCTATGTTTATCTTGCCCCATTGAAATCCTGGAATTCTGACCTAATTCCCTAGACCTAAACTGTCCAACTCCTCCTGATCTAGAAAAACCCTTCAAAATCCAATCAAAAATTCATGCTACTATACCTAGCCTAAAATAATTTTCCTGATCCAGTCATCTTGGCTGAGATCCTTATGGAGAGAGCCCTCTCCCGGCCTAGTAGGGCTAGCTACTTGGCTAAGCATGGTTTGTGGTTACCCTGGCATTGCCTTCCTTCAACCTGAGGTTCAATCCAGGTGATAACATAAATATTGGTGAGTAGACAACTCAACCCAAAATTGATCTTGCAAGCCACCAACATTCCCATGACCACCACAACCTCGGTGACATTGGGCACACTTGCGAGTCAATGTTGTAATTGGGAGGAAAACGTGAGCCATACTGAGTTGTTTTAGAGTGGACAAGATAATGAAGTGAAGCTCAAAGAAAAGGTTAAAGCTATGTAGGAGAATGCAAGCAAAGTTAACCACCATTGTGGCATGCCCCTCCTCCATCAATAATTATAACAAAGGTGAAAGGAAGGTCAATGGGAGGATGTCAAGCGGGGCACCATGGAATGATAACTAGGTGAAATTGATAGCAGAGAGTGGAAACAACAGAAGTGAGAAGGCCGAGGGGATAAAGGAAATATGGTCACAAAGCAAGAGAAAGTGCCCCCAACAAAAGATCTAGAGAAGGCGTTGGCACAAGCAATATTAATGTTATGCATAGAATGGGGGAATCGACTGGAGGTTCGAGGTTGGCAATGAATACTCAAAGTTACTTAGTGGCACACTAAAGAGAGATATGGCGCAAGGGCAAGATCTATTATCCCCACTCCTATGATTTGCGCCATACATCATTGATCTGATAATGAGATCTAAGACAATTAATAAGGTATTACAGACTCATGTGCATGGATTTGTCTATGTTATTTAATGCATTGGATCGATAAGATTGTGAAATACATAGATAATGAAGCAATAAAAAAAACATAATAAACAACACATAACACATCAAATTTAATGAGGATTTCACCCAATACTCCTGGGCTACATCTCCTGGTCCAACCTTCAGTGGTGGCCTCTCTATTATGTCTTTCAAACAGAGTTTTACAACAGTGAGCTCAATTTGATCCTCACACACAACAGATGCAACAACGAGAACCTCTTAAGACTCTCTGAGTACACAAACTCCCTCAACACTCTCTGTCTTTGTCTTGGCTTTGTCTTGGCACTGCTTGCAATACTACCTGCCGGCGTTTGCTCTCTGTTTGTGGCTTTAAATCCAATCTGGGCTGCCTGTTCATTTCAACACCTCGACTTTCAGTCTCTCGGGCCTCTATCTGCTTCGAATCCCTCTTCTAGCACTAAAAAATCATTGTGTAACGTATTAAGGGTAGGTGGCCACCTATACTGCAACGGATGAGTGCCTCGGGCTTTTGAAATCCCTGAAACGGCCACTTTCTATTAACACAGAGAGACACATTCAAACACAGGAAAAGTTTGCCAAAAATTTCCTATTGGACTTTAAATTTCCATCAATCTGCCTTATACTCCTATCGAATCCGCCTGTAAGTCAATATAGCATCTCTACCATTGATCTGGTAGATCCAGATCCAACGGTCATGGTTCATTTCGAGCGGCGCTTTCATACGAGGGTTAACCGCCCGATGAGGGTGTTTTTCTCTCTCCTTAGCTTGGACACGTGGCAGCCGTTGTATGGGATCGGGCGGAGCCCAGCCCAAACGACTTACCACCCTTGGGTCCTCCCGAAATACTGTCTGGTTTATTATTTCTCTTTTATATTAAAAAAGGCGTTAAAACATTGAAAAACCCGCTTTATCGAACTTGAAATAATGTTCAACAGCGTTAATAAACCCTTTCGGGTCCATGACATCGCATCGACGCTTTTCCTTGATTTTTCGTTTATTCAACAAAAATGCGATTTACAAAGGAAAACTTTGTTTCCCGAATCTCAAATCATATCAAACATCATTTATAATTGTTATCGGGTCCGAAAATCGCATCGCATATATGTATATATATGTATAAGCCCCGCACCATTGTGTTTGTCGATTGCAATTTGGCGATGCAATGTGGGCCTCGTTGACTCTGTCGATTGCCATCGCAAGTTCCACAGGGTTTGCCCCGATATCCGCCGATTGCGATTTGCTGATTGGATCTGAACCATTGATCAGCCAGATCCGACGGCTCTTGTGCATTTACTACTCAAGCGCTGATGTTTTCACTGATTTCTTTGTGTTTTTGCCTCCCAATAGTGTAATCCGACTTTTCCATAGGTTTTCCTTATGCGATAGTTTTGATCTTTCAAACGATTTTTGAAGACTTAGAGAGTTCTTGGATCCATTATGGATCGCGCCTTCCCACTGAAAAAGAATTTTGGACCACCAAAATTTGATTTTCAAGCATCAATCAAGTGAGGATACAGCTACCTCACTTGTCCAATCTTTATCCATTTTGCACTGCTAGGTTTTGAACCTTTGAGTCCAATTCTTAGGTACTCAACATCCCCTCTGCGTGTGGTTCTCACCTTCCTATCCAAAACTGTATCTTCCTGCAACTCATTGAGATATTCAGGAAACAGATCATTAATGGAAGGCAATTGACTTTGCTCTTTGAGATCCTCAGTTAATGAAGGTTCAAACAGTTTTAAATTTTCTCCATTTACCACTGAATAGATGTGCATGTATGCTGGCAAATTAAGGTGGAAAGTGTTCTCACCAATTTTCTCAAGTATCTTGAAAGGCCCATACCTTATTGGCTTCAGCTTCTTTCCTTCACCTTGCATTATGTTTTTGCTGATATACAGCCAGGCTTGATCACCAACTTGGAAGCTATGCTCCATCTGATGCTTATCATGCCTTGCCTTGTACTTGGCTTAGCTCTTTTCTAGCTGTTCCTACACTGCCTGGTGAATATCTTGGATCTATTCAATGAACCTGGTTGCTTTTTCCACATCATTGTGTCCAGCAACTGCTATGTCTTTTTCAAAGACAAAATCCAAGGGAGACCTTGGTATAAAACCAAAACAAGTCTCAAAAGGAGATCTCTGTGTAGAAGAATGTTTAGCATAGTTGTAAGCATGTTGCACATAACATAAATGTTCATCCCAAACCTTGGGATGCTTGCTGCAATAACCCTTGAGCAACTGGATCACTGTCCTATTGACTACCTCTATTTGGTCATCTGTTTGTGGGTGAAAGGTTGTGCTCTTCTTCAGTCCAGTGTCCATCAATTCCCACAGACTTGACCAAAACTTCCCAACAAATCGGGACTCTCAATCAGATACTATGCAAGTGGGTTACCCAAAACGCACCCAGACATGCTGAAAGAACAACTTCGCTCTTTGTTCAACTGTAATTTGCTTATTAAAAGGTATTAAAATACACATTTTGTTGAACCTGTCCACAATAACATATAAATAGTCATGTCCCTTTTTAGATTTTGGCAATCCCCCAACAAAGTCCATGGAAACACTTTCCCAAGGATGGGAAGGGACTGGTAGTGGAGTGTACAAGCTTAGTTTTCTATTGTTGGGCTTACTTTTAGCACACATGGTACACCCTCTTACATATCTATAAATTGTTTCATGCATTTTTGGCCAATAGTAGTATCTTTGCAGTGGTGCAACTGTTTTACTTACACCAAAATGCCCTGATATCAGAGAAGTATGTGCCTCCCTAATTATGTTGACTCTTTCAGTTTGTGGAATGCATAGCTTTCCCAAATGATACAAGAGTTGGTCTTTAACATAGTAATCCAATTCTTCTACCTTTTTGCCATTACTTAAAACTGCATATACATCTTTAAATTCAATACCTTGAGCATATTGTTCAATATAGCTTTCATGCATTACTGAGTTATGCTTAAGTATAGTAGATGCATTTATGATTGGTCTTGACAGCATATCTGCAAATTTATTGTGTATGCCCCTTTTATATCTGATGACTAAATGAAACTGTTGTAGGAAACCCATCCACCTATAATGTCTTCATTGCTGCAATTTAGTTTGTGAGTGCAAATACTAAAGTGGTTGATGGTCAGTATGTATAATTGTTTCTTTGCCCATTAAGTAATGTTTTCACTTCTTCACACTCTGGACTAATGCATACAATTCTTTATCATATGTAGGATAATTAACTACTGCAGAATTAAAAGTCTCAGAATGGTAGCATATGGGTTTACCATGTTGCATTAACACTGCTCCCATGGAATAGTCACTGGCATCTGTTTTCTCAAATGGTTGTTGAAGATTTGGCAATGTTAGTACCAGTGTTGTACTAATTTTTTCTTTCAAGGTGTCGAAGGCTTTCTGTTGTTTGCCTCCCCACTGAAACACCTTGTTCAATCCTGTCAAAGCATGTAAGGGAGCTGCAATTAAGGAAAAGTCAGCAATAAACTTTCTCCAATATTTTGCTGCTCCTAGGAAGCTTCTAACTTCTATAGCAGACTTGGGTTTAGGCCAATTTACAATGACTACAACCTTAGATGGATCCATCTTCAATTCACCACCCCCTACAATATGACCCAAATAATTCGAAGATGTTTTACCAAATTCACATTTTGATAATTTAACATAGAGATCTTCTCTTTTAAAACATCTAGAGTCTGCTTTACATGCTTCAAATGTTCTTCCCATGTTTTACTGAAAACAAGAATGTCATCTAGACATAATATTACAAAATCATCAATAAAAGGTCTGAGTACATCATTCATAACTCTCATGAAAGTGGCAGGATCATTAGTTAAGCCAAAAGGCATAACTATCCATTCATACAACCCTTACTTTGTTTTGAAGGAAGTCTTCCATGCATCTTGCTCTGCTACTCTGCCCTGATGGTAACCACTATACAAGTCCAACTTGGAAAAGTAGACAGCTTCCTTCAACTTATCCAATAGATCATCAATGCGAGGAAGGGGATAATGATTCTTGATCATTATTTTATTCAATGTTGGGTAATGCACATCCTCCACGAACCATCTTTCTTCCTCACCAACACGATTAGAGATCCGCATGGTGATGTGCTTGGCCTTATGAACCCTTTCTCGAGCAGCTCCTGTACCTGCTTCTTGATTTCTGCATTCTCTAAAGGCGAATAACCTATACATTCCAATGTTAGGCAATGGAGCATATTACTGCAAATTAATATCATGTACAATTTCCCTTTTGGGTGGCAGACCTTTAGGTTCTTCAAATAGGATATCATATTCTGAAACAACGTTTTCTAAATCAGCTTGTTGTTTAGCATCACAGCCTTCAAATACATTGGTTTTATCAGGTTTCTTTTCCTTTACAACCATCAGTAAAAGTTGCTTGCATGAATTTACAATTCTTTTCATCTACCCTAAGTTTATGACAGTATAATTATTCTTGAGTTTATGAGCTCTTACAATATATTCGATTCCATCTTTAACGAGTTGATACTTATTTTCAACTCTACAGAAAATGGCTTTTCTATCATAGAAGTAAGGACTTTCTAAAACAATTCTACATATATCCAAGGGAACGATATCTAACTCATCCTCATCTACAAATGTTGACCCAAAAGAAAACCTAAGTTTACATTGTCTAGTCACTTGTACCTTTGCGTTATCACATACCCGACCTAATGGATATGGCTTCTTGTGAGGTGCGGTTAGTAATCCCAGCTTCTTTACAATTGATTCAGAAATTAAGTTTACTTGTGAGCCACTATCAAACAAAGTATCAAACTTTTGATGCTTGGAAATAACTCTAATATGAAAAAGCTCATGCCTTTCCTCTCATTTTCTTCATTATCAATAGATTGGACAGAATTACTAGTAGACGCTTCAGAATTTTTACCTTTTATACCTGTAACTACGATTGTTGTTTCATCACCTGAGTCTGACCCAAATCTTTCTGTATAGTAGCAACAATCTTCTTCTTCTTGCAATCAAACTTATTGGGTTTCAGCTCCGAATGCAAAGACCAGCAATGTTCATCATCATGTCCATCCTTCTTGCAGTGAGTGCATGAAGGTTTGGCCTTTTGTACAACATTTGTCTTCCTCTCTTTCCATTTATGCTTCCTCTTTCCCTTGTTCTTGCTTGTTGTGGGTTTTGATGTCCCCCCAATCTCTGGGTTCACATTCTTGCCTCTAGCCTCTAGATGGGTAGCTTGGACAGATACCTCATCTATGCTAGTAGGGTTAATCATGAGAATGGTGTGCCTCAAATAGTTGTGTAGACCACCTATATACTTCAATAAAGTTTCAGGTGAGTCTAAAGAAATGCCTAGAATCAAAGCTCTTTTTCTAAATTCTTGGGTGTAGTTTTGTACACTTATCCATTTTAATTGGCGAAGAGTTTTCCAACTCATCATATCTTGTTGCGTATAAGCTAGTGGATATAATTGTTTTTTAATTGCAGAAACAAATTCACTCCAGACGGAAAGAATTTTACCATGCTTCTTCAAGTCAACTTGTGTCCTGCCTTCCCACCATACCAAGGCAGTTCCTCCAAGGCGTAGGCTAGCCAACTGAATTTTACTCCTATCTGAATCAATGCTCTGCACCCTGTAATACACATCAATATCTCTAATCCAGTTATCTAGCTTCTCTGCATTTAATTCTCCATCATATATTGGCAAATCAAATTTAACATCTAATTTAATCAAAGATGTTTTCTTCTTTTATTTTCATGGCTATCAGGAGATGTGGATAGAGGAGCCTCTTTTCCTTTCCCTTTGCCTTCAGAATGGCCATCTAGAAGAGATTCTTCTGTTCCTTTGTCTTGTTTGGAGGTTGAAGAATCTTCACTTCGACCTTTCTTAAATTATCGATACATTTCTTCTACCATGGCTCTCATGGTCATGAAACTGACCATGAACTGAGAGTCTGATTCCAAGGGATTTTCTTCTGCAATTTTCCTCCTAGGATAGACTCTACCAACTTTTGGGTTAGCTTCCACCAGTTTTCCTTCTCCTACTTTGAGCTTTGACCTAGTTATCATTCACTAACCCAACACAAGCTTGTCTAACCTTAGTAAACCTAAAGCTTTGATACCACTTGATCTGATAATGAGATCTAAGACAATTAATAAGGTATTACAGACTCATGTGCATGGATTTGTCTATGTTATTTTATGCAATGGATCGATAATATTGCGAAATACACAGACAACGAAGCAATAAACAAAACACAATAGACAACACATAACACAACAAATTTAATGAGAAGTTCACCCAATACTCCTGAGCTACATCTCCTGGTCCAGCCTTCAGTGGTGGCCTCTCTATTATGTCTTTCAAACAGAGTTTTACAACAATGAGCTCAATTTGAGCCTCACACACAACAAATGCAACAATAAGAGCTATGCTTGAACCTCTCAAGACTCTCTGAGTACACAGACTCTCTCAACGCTCTCCGTCTCTGTCTTGGCTCTGTCTCGGCACTGCCTGCCAACATTTGCTCTCTGTTTGTGGCTTTAAAGCCAATCTAGGCTTCCTGTTTGTTTCATCTCCTCGAATTTCAGTCTCTTGGGCCTCTGTCCGCTTTGAATCCCTCTTATAACGTTAAACAATCATTGTGTAACGTATTAAGGGGAGGTGGCCACCTATCCTGCAACGAATGAGTGCATCGGGCTTTTGAAATCCCTGAAACGGCCACTTTCTGTTAACATAGAGAAACACAGTCAAACACAAGAAAAGTCCGCCAAACATTGCCTATCGGACTTTAAATGTCCATCAATCTTCCTTGTACTCCTATCGAATTTGCCTGTAAGTCAATATAGCATCTCCACCGTTGATCTGGGAGATCC
Source organism: Pinus taeda (assembly GCA_000404065.3). Classification (NCBI taxonomy): domain Eukaryota; kingdom Viridiplantae; phylum Streptophyta; class Pinopsida; order Pinales; family Pinaceae; genus Pinus; species Pinus taeda. Next base: position 140,714 of record APFE031563960.1, read on the forward strand.
AGATCCAATGGTCGTGATTCATTTCAGGCTTCTCTTTCATACAAGGGTTAACCGCCTGATGAGGGTGGTTTTCTCTCTCCTCAGCTTGGACACATGGCAGCAGGTGTATGGGATCGAGCGGAGCCCGGCCCAAACCACTTACCGCCCTCACATCCTCCTGAAATCTTACCTAGTTTATTATTTCTCTTTTATATAAAAAAAAATGTGTTCAAACATTGAAAACCTCGCTTTATCGGACTTGAAATAATGTTCAACAGCTTTAATAAACCCTTTCGAGTCCATGACATTGCATCGACGCTTTTCCTTGGTTTTTCGTTTATTCAATGAAAATGTGATTTACAAAGGAAAACTTTGTTTCCCAGATCTCAAATCATATCAAACATCATTTATAATTGTTATCGGGTCCGGCAATCACATCACATATATGTATATATATATATGTATAAGCCCCACGCCATTGTGTTTATCGATTGCGATTTGGCGATGTAACGTGGGACGTCGATCTGCACGCTTGATCAACGATCTTCGTTGACTCCACCGATCACCATCACAAGTTCCACAGGGTCTACGCCGATCTCTGTTGATTGCGATTTGCCGATCAGATCTACACCATTGATTGGCCAGATCTGACGGCTCCTGTGCATTTATTGTTCAAGCACTGATATCTCTGTTTTCACTGATTTCTTTGTGTTTTTGCCTCTCGATAGTGTAATCCGACTTTTCCATAGGTTTTCCTTATGCGATAGTTTTGATCTTTCAAACGATTTTTGAAGACTTAAAGAGCTCTTGGATCCATTTTGGATCAATCACCCTCGTCGGGGAAAAAGAAATAAGCCCTTAACTTTTGCATGATAATTTTATATAATTTATACATATAGTATATTATAAATAAAATGTCATAGTTTTAAATAATTTATTTTATAAACATTTTGAATAAATTTTATATATATGTATATAATTAGTTTTATTTTAATATTCTTAATATAATTTTTATTTTTTTAAATCACTTTACATCATTAGGATTCATTCATAAACCTTTCTTAATATAACAAGGGTTGTTGGGTTGTGTTATATTCTTTCCACGACTAGCCCACCTAGTTAACCAAGAGGTTGAAGGGGGGACGGAGCCCCCCTTTTCGTTGCACCGATTGCGCAACGAGGAGGTCACAGGTGGTTTGAGGGGGGTGGGTAGCACCCCTCGCTACCCCGGGGGAAAAAATTTTGGACCCTATATTAGATATGGAAGACCTACCTATGGTTTTGTGCATGGTTTTTCGCACATGGTTTTGGACGCTATGGTTTTCGGTCCATGGTATTGGATGCTTCAGCATGTATAAATAGGTATTGTAACATTGAAAGGAACATAATAAAAAATCAATCTGGTAGTCCCAATTTTGGGATCCAGGGGAAAATATCTGTGTATACGTGTTTTATGTGTTACGCTCTCGCATTTTTTATTTTCTGTCTTTTAGAATTCGTATGCAGGTAATTTCATGGCAGAGAGTGGAAATAACATAAGTGAGAAGGCCTAGGAGATAAAGGAAATATGATCACAGAGCAAGAGAAAGTGCCCCCAACAAAAGATCTACAAAAGGCGTTGGCACAAGCAATATTAATGTTATGCATCAAATGGGGGAATTGCCTGGAGGGCAAGATCTCCTAGCCTCACTCCTATCATTTGCGCCATACATGACCCTCGTCGGGGAAAGAGAAATAAGCCCTTAACTTTTGCATGATAATTTTATATAATATATACATATAGTATATTATAAATAAAATGTCATAGTTTTAAATAATTTATTTTATAAACATTTTGAATAAATTTTATATATATTATATATAATTAGTTTTATTTTAATATTTTTAAATATAATTTTTAATTTTTTTAAAATCGCTTTACATCGTTAGGATTCATTCATAAACCTTTCTTAATTTAACAAGGGCTACATAGTAGCTAGTGCATTCCACTTAACTTAAATATAACTTAATTAAACTGAAAAATAATAAAGACAAAAATTTCATCACAAAAATAAAAATAACTAATAAAATATTATATTGTTGAATGTCAAAAATTAAAAAAGATGATTAACTAATATTGTTTATATTAACATATATACACTTTAGTATATATATGTTTTTAATATAATAATAAGTCATCAAGTCCCACTAGCACAACTGATTGAGGATGGACCCCATTAGTAAGGCAACCCAGGATCAAACCTCATGCGAGGTGGTTATGCCCTGTGCTAGGGAGAGGAGACATGCAAAAAATCTAGTGAACAAAGGGCTGGTGTGGCCCAGGCCGGGTGCGATACCCAGGTGACTTTGACGACTTAGATGCCCCTGGGTATATATATATATATATAAACAAGTCATCTTAAATTGAAAATATGAAAATTTGGACAAAAAACTACAATCAATGAAAATGGAAATAATAGAAAGAAAAATAATAATAATAATAATAATAGACAACAAAAAAAGGAGTTGTCTTTAGTGCGATTTTTTGAAAGTTTTTTTGGTTGATTTTTCCAGTCTAATTTATCTAAAATACTGCAAGAATTCTTTGAAATCACAAGCTTGATGGGTAAACCTTGCACAATAGAAGTGCCCTAGGGATTTTTCATGGTACTAAATCCATATATACAGTCAAAAAACTAGTTTAAATAACACAAATCAAGATTTCACTTCAAATTTTTCCACCGGATTCGGACACCGACAACTCCAAAAAATTGCACTATAAACAACTCCCAAAAAAAACTAAAAACTAAAAATTAGTAACTAATAAAAATGGAAATTACTAAACAGCCCATAATAAGATCTCAACAAATACCCTTACAGATAAATAAATTTAAACAATAATAAAAAATAACAAAAAATTAAATTCTTAATATTAAATTAGAGATACACCATAAAAAATATTCAGTGAAAACAAACTAATGTGCAATCAAAATTAATCCAAACTAACTAATATGCAATCAATGCAAAACTAAATATAAAATAATGGAAACTCCTATTTCCAACTCCATAGAATAATAAATGATCCCTGACATGCAAAGAAAATAACTTTAGCCCTCTCTCTCCACGCTGCTATCTCGATTCACGTGCTGTCACTCAAAAGGCTGAAGTTATTTTCCTTGCATGTCAGGGATCATTTATTATTCTATGGAGTTAGAAATAGGAGTTTCCTAAAATAATATGTCTCCAACAAGTATAATAAATACCTAATAAATTAACTCTTCCTTAAAAAAAAACGTGCATTTATTTAAATCAATGCACCCTTATTCAAACAACTCTTTAAAATGATACTAAGATAGAATTATGTTTGGCATATTATTGCTCCTTTCAAGGCAAGGAATTACCGCATATTGTGTGCTTGGATAAACCCACTCATTAATTTATTTCTCAACTTTGATAATGATATATTTAAAGATTATTATATTCGATGTAATAATGTATTTAAAGGTTCAGTAGAGAACATGTGCTCCATACTTTTGGGTATAGTAGAGAACATGTGCTCAAATCCACATAGGATGATGTGACAAGGTTTAAGTGATGGTATCTTTTAAATGATGTTTTGAAGGTTCATGCACCTGATATTATTGTATTTGAATTTTTCAATACATTTTCTAACACTTTCCTTTGATGTACAGATGTTGATATTGATTTTCAAGTTTAGTTGAAATTTAAATTTTTCAAAAAAATTAAGCATAAAAATATGTAAAATATCAATTATGTTACAGCACTTTAATTGGATATGGTCTTTATCTGTAGTTATCTTAAATAGTGAGACAGGTTTATTTCTGTAATTAATTATTTCCTATTAATAAATAAATAAATAAATAAATAAATAAATAAATAAATAAATAAATAAAAAATCATTTTCTTCAGTTTTATAACAAATTTCCCATCACAAAATCAGCATAAGTATATAAGCATTTTTTACATTAGAAAAAGATTTATTCAACAATTTTTTAAGCCAAACTCATTCATGTGATGTCACATAATGTATTTTTAATCCCTGCCCTCCGGGCCTGGCAGGGACTATAGCAATCGGTTTTGGTCGGTGACAATTAGTTCGACGCGAGAATCCATAAAACTATTTCAACTTAAAACAAAGTTCCTTCGAATGACACGAAAACCAAAACCATATTTTTTATTTGTTTATGCTTTTAACCAATCAAAAACATGTTCGTCTTATTTGGCCTCAGTACGAGGTATACAAGCTGAAAAGTTAGGCTAAAATTGGCAAAAGTACAAGTGATTAAGAGCTTCATGAACTAATGCTATGTTTCCCTTAGCATTAATCTCCTAACATTTAATGTTAGGAATACTTATTGCGTATCATATGTGCTAAACCATGGCTGCTGCCCACCTTGCCGTGTCGAAATTGCACTGGCGTGTCAAACCATCGTTGCAGTGTCGTGTCAATTTGCATGGAAGCAACCGACTTTACTTGCCTCCCTTAAAACGCCTTCACCCTTTGCTTCATCTGCAACGCCCCTTCGTCCATCGCCATTATGCTTCATCTGCAACGCCCCTTCGTCCATCGCCATTATGCTTCGCTTCAATCATCTTAAAGGCGATCAATCGCGGTCAATCATCTTAATCAGAACGCCTATTTTCTGCATATTTCCTGTGCAGAGGGCCCAGATCAGTCAGGTTGACATCAAGGTAATCTTCACAGGCTTTATTGGGTATATAATTCTTTTTTTTTAATTTATCTCTGAGACTGTCTCGGCAATTGCAACAATACAAAGTAAGGGTTACAAGTACTGAGATTGATTACTAGTTACCTGATGCCATTATTTAGATTGCGTGCAGTCGGTTTCTTCAATTGATGCTCCTAGAAATGCTGCTCCACCGGACGATATCAGCAAGTTCCTGGTGATACGCAGAGTCTTCGGAAATCTTCACCAGCCCTTTCTCCTTAATTCTACATCCAGAGCCTATTGGAGTCAGTGAAAGACTCAGCTAAGGCTACACAGAAAGCCACAAAATACTTTTATGTTCTTAAGAATGGTTGCTTATTATGCAATTTAAGCAAGATGCAAGTGTTTTATACTCGGAGGTTATATGCGCATTATTCTGTAAATGTCAACAAAACAGAACAGATCAGAGCATTGAAAAGCCCAGACGCGGACTAAACCACATCGTCATACAAACAGCTTTCAGATTTAACACATTGGGCATTAACTGTAATTACCCAAAATCCTACACCCTTGGCAGTGAAATTGGGGGCAAAGGATGAGAAAGCGGCACTGTCAGCAATACTCCCATCTGCATCAGCAGCTAAGTCCCACATTATGATAGAGGAATCTCTTCCACTTCCCTGAAACATGATGTTTGGTTTGTTGTATGGTATTACTACCTTCTCTCTGTCAACATTCAAGAAATGTATGGTTAAAGACCCTTTCGAAATTTGAAAGGCCTCCATCAATCAATAGAGTAAAATGTAACATGTATATCTGTACTCGGGATACTCTGTAGGTAAAATATAACAATTTTATCTGTATTAAGGACACCTTTTAGGATCTCTGGAATAGAGTAAAAATTCACAATAAAATTTGTTCAAATTTCTTGCCATTTATACCTCAAGACTGTCTCTGCTACTCCACAAGTTACAATAAGATTTGTTCAACGAATTTTTTGCCATTTACCTTGGCACTATCTCTACTGCTCAACTTTTGAAGATATGAAATACTCTTAACATGACTATCTATATAAATTATTAAAATGTTTGTTATATAAACCTTTTACATTTTCTGAGTTGTTATACATATAACATCACATATACCTCAATTTCATTTAGCTTCTCTGGTAAGATAAGTATATATATACATACCTGTAAACTCCTTCATTGATTTGAATATAAATCCACTCAGGATTATCGACAGGAACAGCATCCACTGCAGCCTGCACTGTCTGAAAGTTCCCATGGCCCGAACTATCAACCACCATGTAATGGGACACAGGTATCTTCGAATCCAACTGCCACATTCTGCCATCAGATCTGCGTCTCTGTAACAAAACACAGGGCTTAACCGATTCGCCTTTCACAGAAACAAAAGAAACACAAAATATCAATCGCTACCATTGGAAGGTTGGTTCAGATCAATCTCACACTTCCCATTAGCTTCCTGATGACGGGCCTCTATCCCTTGAGCATCCTTATTGAGCTTCATGTCCATTATCATACTCCTCAAGGCATCAACCTCATCGAGCATACGAGAGAACTGAAATTGAAGGGTCTGCAACTTGTCTGCAAGCTCAATATGGGAATGTTTCATCTGAAATAATTTAAATTGCAGCTCATAATCAGCGTGACGCAGATCATCATGAGAGGTTAGGCAGTAAGAACAAGGATTTTCCTCCGAAGAGGTCTCAAAATTTGAAGCATTATTCATTCTTCTGTGGCAACAGGCGTCCAGACGGAGGAGGCAGCAACTGCCACGTTTCGCTCATGCGAACGACCGCGAATCTATGGTTTACGGGCCTTAGTGCTCATCTTCCAAATCAATGGAGTTCCGGTAGGTCAAACAAATCGAGGTTTAACGGAAAAGCAGTTTAGTGGAATGACTAATCGCCAAATCTACGATCATGATGCATTTCAAAAGCAACTATAATCCAAAATGTATCTTCCTACCTACCAAATCACCGTTTTTTACGACTCTGTATTCAATCAACGATGATATTAGTTCTAGGATTTTGTGTTAGATCAATTATTGATGTGCAATCTTAATCCATCTACGGTGTTGTCAAAGCTAGGTTTCTTTTTAATGAACAAATGTTTTTCATTTACTCTTCCTTTTTAATTGTTTTTGTTCTCTTTGTTCTTTGTAACCGTGAAGCTTTGAAACTAAATCTTGTTCTCGAATTTTATTTTTATGTAGAGTTCATTAATATATAAGTTCCATTGTCAACTCTTTAATTTATGGAGTTGTTCGATCTTTCATTCTTTCATGTTAAGACGAAGTTCTTCTTTCATCCATACGGGATTTTTTTACACTAGGTAGCTCGTACTTCTAGTTAATAACAATAAATTGTATCATTTTAGTAGTTTGATCATTATTCTGTTTAATCGACTTAGAATTGTTTCAATGATTTTTATATGGCGTTAATCTATGTAAAGAGTCGGCAAGTTCGATAGAAGGCATGCAGCAATAGATCTCAGGCAGGCGGCAAGGTCTAGAGAAGGCAGGTCTCCAGGTCGAAGTTCAATGAAGGCAGCGAGGCCTTCGGTCTCAGGGGGAAGGTGCCAAGGTCGAGGAGGGAGAGTTCTATCTCAAGTAGGCCTGGAATCACACTTGGTTTCTTGTTCAAAGAAAGTAAGACCTGCAATGCATTTCCGTCAACACAAGGACTATGTTTTTCAGTGGACATCGTGACCGATTTCTGACGCCCCTCGGTCTGCACCTCGATCTGCCACTGATGGTAATGAAACTACGGGTGAGAGGACTTCGCTACTGAAACTGCCAGCTATGGAACTGCAAGGGATGCCACCTACGCTCTTGCCCAGGTGAAACTTGAATAAAAACCATGCACAGGATTTGCTATTGGCTCTCAAACCACGGAATACAGGGGAGGCTGTTGGTGGCTGGACCAGCTAGGCAGGGACTAGCTGCCATGCAGCCTGTCTTGTTTACTTAGTTTTGAATGACAATAAAATCATGTCATTTTATATTATCCAATTCACAATAGTCAAACAAATATAACACAAAAAATTAGATGTAGACCTCTTACCATTTAAAAATCTATCCCAATTAGAATTTATGAAATTGGCTAACACCATAATATATGCATTAGGAGTGCTTGAGTCTTCAATTGAACCTTCTTTTAATATGTCTGGAGAATATTTTTTTTTTTTAGTGAATTTCATTTAAATTTTCCATATATTTAGATAATGTGTGAAGTGTGTGATAAATATTAGGTTTAGTAACTTTCTACTAGTTGCATATAAAGAGTTGTGCACATAGATATCTTTTATTATTTTTTGTTAGCTTCACTCATATATCTAGTGGGGTATCAAATACATCACTATCCTTCATCTTAATCTCATGATCTCATCATAGGCATGCTTATATTGAAATAGGAAAATTCCTTCTAAATTTTAACAAAAATTCTTATAAAGATAATAATTCAATATACCAAGGTTGTTCTAGGTCCTTTTTTCACTCCTTTGATATCAACTTCAATATCGCCTATCAAAATTGAACCATAAGCATACAAGATGATTTCTAACAAGCTTCCAAGTGAAGCATTCTTCATGCATATATTAATTTTTGCATCAAATATATGTTTTTAAATTGTTCATTAATATGGTGTGCATGACAAGTTTTAGGTGCTTGCCTAAAACTAGACAATGTTTTTTATAATTAATAAATATTGATTTTTTCCACATTCTAGGAAACTAGGTAGATACTCAATGAAAGCTTCTTCATTGGTTTGTCAATATGTAAAAACACATATGATATCTATCAAAGGAACAATCCATGTATAATATGCTACAATAGCTAGCATTATTCTTATGAATGTCATTTTTTCCATGGGTACAATTTTTTCTTAAAGTTGATGCCTTCTTTCTACATATGGCCTTTGGCTACCAACTACGTTTTGTATATATTGACAATGCAATCAAAATTGTATGTGGTTTTGAAAATCTGACAACAAACAACCATTAAGTTTATTTATTGGTAATTCATAGAACTCGAAGTTTTCCCTTGTAAGTTCAAAATTTGTATATCAACAAAAGAAGTGTTTACATTGTCAAAAACTATTCAAATTCCCAATTTGCCTTGGCCTACCACTTTGGAAACTAGACCAAAGGTTGAATCAAAGAATTTTGATCAAAAGTATCAAAACTAAGTTAGTTTCCTTAACATAGTAGTTGATAAGTATACAAAAATGGGGCTTATCAACCAAGTATAGAGAAGTTAAAACTTGTAGAAACATGTAACTAAAAGGGAGCAGAAAATAAAAAATTATTTTTAGATGTAGTGATACCTAGAGTATCACGAAGGTAGATTTGCAGGTGTTGCTTCTTAGTATTGTATGGGGGAGGTGGCTCCCTGCACTGAAGAATGGTAATCTCCATGCACTCCTTTCATCCATATAAGATAGAATAGTTGAAGTTTCTCCATGTGAATGATTAACTCATCCCTACTCTCATTACGCTTAAACAATACCTTTCCCAAGAGTTGCTTGATGTGCAAATAAAGGTAAATGGTCTGTAGTATTGATATGTTGGAGCCCAAGTCTGGAACCCATTTTGAAACTACAACCATAACATATGAGTCAAAAAGGTTCTCCCTATCTCCAGTGATCTCCCATTCCATATCTTAAGGTTCCCATTGCACCCCTAGCAAAGTCTATTAACAATAATAGCTTACTGAGGCATGGGCTCTAAAACAAGCTTGAGAGCTATTAGAATCCCCATGATCCTTTGTGCCTTTGTGGGATATATCTCTTTGGTGTGGCATGGTGAGGAGTGGGGGAGAAAGAATGAGAGAAGGGGGGAGATGGGAAGAGTTGAATGATCTTGACAAGAGCAGTTCTGAAGAACAACATAACAAAATAGAAGCATATAGAGAGTATTTCACTATCCCAATGTGACAAATAAGAAGATAGTATAAACAAAGCACATAGAGAGAAAGACCAAAACCAGGTTTACATAGAGCCTCTTGACTGAGCCTATAAAACAAATATTGTGGAGGCTTGAAATGAGACAATGAATCAGAATATTGGAGTACATGTAGTATACAAACTACTATGACTTTAGAAAGGAGAGGCAGCTTGTCCTTAGAGGCCCAAAATGGCGTCAATGTTGTTTGAAGAGTCATTATGATCTGCAACAATGCAAAACCCAAAGAAGATAGTAACCCAAAATTTATTGAAGCTCGAAAACCAGACCTTACAAAACCTGATGCCCCTCCAATTCAAAGTGGATTTCCAAGGGTGGGAAGAAAGCACCAATCCAGGAGGGCTTGGTCCTTCCTCCATATTAGCATAGGAAAAAAAGCAAGAAAGTGTTGTATTAAATTAATAGTTCTAGAGTATTTTCCCAGCCTGATATTTCCTTGGATAGAGATATAAATGTGCCAAGTGCATGAAGTCATGTCATCATTTGTTTTCACATTACTAATTTTAGTGGGGTGATAACCACCATCAATGGTGATTCCCATCATGATAACCACATGCAAAAAAAAAAAAACTTTGTTGGCTCACACTTGCATCCATCTCATACTTTCCTGGGGTTTATTGAATGGTGTTAATATGATATTCAATGGAGAGGGTGGGATGCCACATTATCTTCAGATGCTTCATAAGGGTGCAGCTAGATACCCCCTCTCCTTTCCTCGCACTCCTCCATGTTCACCCCCTATGGGGGTAGAACTCCAAGTTCAGTTACTTTAAATAAAATCAATCTCTAACTACATAATATTTAACCACAAAAATTTGGAACTATCTCTTCATAGAAATGTGGTTCATGAATGTGAAAAAATCCATCCATGAATACATAATTAACTAAAGGTGGTCCCACCATATGTTCACTTCTTCTAGATTTCTTATGTCCTTTAGTCCTCATGTCACCAAAAGTATAAATTCTATGGCTAGTATCTTCAAGTGTCTTTGTCAACCACTTGGATGCCTTATGCATTCTAGTAAAATCTTGGTTTTCTAGTTATGGTTCAATGTGTTTAGGATTTTTAGTAGGATATAACTCAATATCATGTATATTTATGAAGATATCATGCACATCAACATACTTCTTTAACTATTTCTCTTTGACATGAAATTCATGAAAAAAAATCAATGTGTTTCTTTACAAGTTCCTAATCCTCAATGCAATATCATGATCAATATGCACTTAATTGTTCTTCATACCCCAATAACATGCACTAGCACCCTTTATAAGACAACTTTGAGCTACACTACTTCTTTGAAATGTGCACATAACAAATGCTTCCAAATATACACAAATGTTTGACCATAGCCTTGCAACCACTTTGTGCTCCCTTTACTATAAGATTTCAAACTGCTTTAGTTGAACTCCCACTGCTCAAATATAAAAGTTACATGCTTCTACCCAAGATAACATCATTTTTTAAATTCATCACACATCATATTATTTCCTAAATAAAATTATTTTTGTGTTCTACAACTTATTCTACTTTGGCATATATGAGGTTGTAAATTGCTTTTTAATACCTTTCTCTCTACAAAATGACTCAAACTCATTATATTATATTTATAACAACCACCACTATCATATCTCAATGTATTAAAAAATATCCACTTCAATTTTCACTAAAAGCTTTCCATTTGTTAAAAGCCCCAAAGATTTATATTTACTTTAATCCAAACTATCTTGTTTTAGTCATCTATGAAGGTTATGGATTACAATTTACCTAAGATAGATGGTCTACTCATGGGTCCACATATGTTGTGTACAAGCTCCAACGCTACCTTTTTGCACCACGCCTTTCTACAAGAGGAATTGTCATTGCATTATTATTAATGATACAAACTTTATAGAGCTCTATATGCTTTTGTGTTGTGATAATCCCTACACCATATTTAACTTATGCAACAATAACAAACTAGAGAAGTTCAAGTGCTTATAATTTAAATTCCAAAGTTTGATATAATCAACTATTGTTGCTAATGCACACACTGTCATTTTTGCTATCCATTTGATATTGTTGAAAATAGAAACAAGAAATGATAAAAATAGAATCCAGAAATTCCAATTTTAATTTGTCCTTGAATTAAAATTGTGAATTAAAATTCGAATTTAGTCTCACCAGCTGCTTGGAAATAATTAATTAATTCATTCTGGATTAATTAGTTGGAGAAATTCAAGTTAGAAGCCTTTCTGAAGTCATGCAACAGTTATCCCTTAAATTAAGGAGATTATCCCTTAATTAAGGAGATAAGATTGAGTTATATTTGAGTTGTAATTAGTTAGCTCAGTTTACTAAGTTAAGTCGAGTAAAATTAGTTCCAAACTGTTTGAGGAACTAATTGTGAGTTATCAGTCAGTTGATGCATGCATGCACTCAACTAGTGTACTTCAGATAACTGAAGATTCCCTCATCATTAACTCATGCATGTCTATTTTGAGAAAGACCCAGTTGAGATTAAAGTCAAGGACATATTTTCTCTTATAAAGGAAACTCATGCATGCAGAAGGAATAAGGTTCCTTGAGGATTGCGCAGTTTTACAGTGTGTAAGATCAGTGTTCCACCTGGTGAAGTGAGGATCATCCACTAGGAACATCGCAAGGAAATAGGATCTTGGAGGGCAGAGGAGAAGGCTTGTGAGAAGCTTTGATTGCCTGTGAGCATCCAAGAGGATTGTACTGAGAGTTGGCTAGTTGTGAGAGCTAAGGCTTTGTATAATTCCGATGTACTTCCACCTTGTATGATAATACAAATAGTGGGGTTTTTAGCTAAGGCTTTCCCTGAGAATTTTTTGTGTTTCATGTTCATTGATCTTCTTCTTCTGGTTATATGTGTTCAGCTTGATCTTGCTCAATCTTTAAGCTTCCACAAAGCAAATTGATAGTAGAAGTAGTTTATAGTATTTTGCTTTGGTATATTACATTATCGGGTTAATCTACAATTAAATTTTTTGTATGGTCTCAGAGCGAGATTTGTAGAGAACTTGCATAATTTCTACATGGTATCAGATATAGCTAATCTATAGAGAATTTTCTACATGGTATCGGAGCCAAGTTTATCGGAGCTATGAACAGTATACGGAGGAGAGAACTCGAAGTTTGAAGTTCGGGGTTGCAGGTGCAAATCGAATTCATATCATACTTCAAGGTTGGCCAATTGTGGTCTATGGCTTGAGACTCGAGTATGCCTTGGAAGGCAGCTCAAATTACATAGCATGGAAAGATTACATGGAGGTTGTATTAGAAGACAATGGCTTGAAGGATTTCATTGATCAAGAAATCCCAAAGCTAGGTTCAACTAATGCACAAGAGTTGGCTGAGTGGAAGAAATGTCTAGCGAGGGCGAGATGTATCATCCTTGAGGGAGTTCGAGACCATATTGTCTCGAGTCTCCATGGGAAGGATACTCCATATTCAATGTGGAAGACATTGAAGGACCTCTACCAGAACAATAGCGACCATAGGAAATTGGCGCTCAATGATAAGATTTGAAGAATCAAGATGGAGAACGACGATACTATTTTCACATATCTAAACAAGCTCACCACTTGCAGAGATGAGCTTGGTAGCGTGGTAATAACTACTGTCGATGATGATATGGTGAGCCTCGCTCTCCTTGGCCATCCAAAGAGTTGGAAAAGCTACCAGGACTCTGTGAATGGAAGGGAGAAACTACTAGATTGGGAATGACTATGGTCGGATCTCATGCAGGAGGAGATTAGGAGGAGCACTCGAGATGGTTCTTCATCCAAGGATGATGATGAAGAAAATATGGCCTTAGCAAGTAAGGCAAGGAAAGAGAAGGGGAAGGATTCCCATTCCAAATCAAATTATTCTCATGGAGGGAAGAAGGGTGACAAGTCTAAAGTGAGATGCTTTAATTGTCACGAGATGGGACATTATGCGACTAATTGCCCATGGAAGAAGTCCAAGAAGGGATCCTCGGAAGGATCGGAAGGTGAGGCATTAGCCTCTCAGTTCGAAATGGACTTTACTCTCATCACATGCATGGTGTCATCGATGATGGGTTGTGGTTGGTATCTTGACAGTGGAGCCTCATTCCACATGACTGGCAATAAAGTTTATTTAGTGCCTTGGAGGAGAAATACCTCAAGATGTGCATAAAGATGGGTGACGACAGAAGGTATAGTGTTTCAGGAGTGGGCACAGTTGCTTTTCAAAGGGAGCATGGACCTCCTATCACCTTGACAGATGTGAAGTATGTGCTTGGACTGAAGAAGAACCTGGTATCAGTCGCGATGCTGGAGGACAAAGACTACGATTTTGTCTCCATTTAAGGAAAGGCATTCCTTAGACACATCACCACGAGACAGGTGAAACAGATCAGTTCACGAGTTAAGAACCTGTATGCTCTTGAGGTTCAACATTCATGCAAAGCCTTGAGGAGTAAGGCAAATGTTAGAGACTTGGTGGTTGAGAGGGAGAGTAAATTACCTCTCAATATGCAACCCCGGAAGAAGTCTCAGACAATTGTGGAGGAGCCACAATTAGAGAAGCAAAGAGGCGACCAAGTGAAGAGATCCACTCATGCAGATACTTCCATTAGGGGGAAATTTTGATCCAAGTGGGCAGAGGGATGCAGCCGTACCTCCAGGTGTGAGGTGGGGCGATGTGAAGTGATAATCCCAAGAAGGCTAAAATTTGGGCAGGGTCCATTGAGAGGTTTTATCTCATAGATCGTACCTTGCTATGGGAGCCCAAAGTACATAGTAGCGGGAGGAATCAGTGGGATTGATGCAGTCAAAGATCAAACTGACAGAGGCTAGAGCAGTCAGATACTGAAGAGCACAAAGAAGGTTTGACAACAGTGCATAAAGGTAAAGTCAGCAAAAGCGTAGAGTTTTCAGTTGATAGAGGCAATAGAAGTCAGAGACTTTGATGACAGATGCATCATACTGATTCAGGTTGGATGTTTTTTTTTTGTTTCTAGAGTTGTTATAGCAACAACACTTGAGAGAAGTGTTGCATGCATAACACTCCAAAGGTTCACGATTGGGATCGAGTTGAATAACTTTCTTGTTGAGAGGGAGTGTTGAAAATAGCAAACAAGAAATGATAAAAATAGAATCCAGAAATTCCAATTTTAATTTGTCCTTGAATTAAAATTCAAATTTAATCTCACCAGCTACTTGGAAATAATTAATTAATTCATTGTGGATTAATTAGTTGGAGAAATTCAAGTTAGAAGTCTTTCTAAAGTCATGCAACAGTTATGCCTTAAATTAAGGAGATTATGCCTTAATTAAGGAGATAAGACTGAGTTATATTTGAGTTGTAATTAGTTAGCTCAGTTTACTAAGTTAAGTCCAGTTAAATTAGTTCCAAACTGTTTGAGGAACTAATTGTGAGTTATCAGCCAGTTGATGCATGCATGCACTCAACTAGTGTACTCCAGATAACTGAAGATTCCCTCATCAGTAACTCATGTATGTCTATTCTGAGAAAGACCCAGTTGAGATTAAAGTCAAGGACATGCTTTCTCTTATAAAGGTAACTCATGCATGTAGAAGGGATAAGGTTCCTTGAGGATTCTGCAGTTTTACAGTGTATAAGAGTAGTGTTCCACTTGGTGAGGTGAGGATCATCCACTAGGAATAGTGCAAGGAAATAGGAGCTTGGAGGGCAGAGGAGAAGGCTTGTGAGAAGCTTTGATTGCTTGTGAGCATCCAGGAGGATTGTACTGAGAACTGGCTAGCTGTGAGAGCTAAGGCTTTGTATAATTCTGATGTATTTCCACTTTGTATGATGATACAGGTAGTGGGGTTTTTAGCTGAGGCTTTCCCCTGAGTATTTTCTATGTTTCATGTGCATTGATTCTTCTTCTTTTGGTTATATGTGTTCAGCTTGATCTTGCTCAATCTTTAAGCTTCCGCAAAGTAAATTGATAGTAGAAGTAGTTTATAGTATTTTGCTTTGGTATATTGCATTATCGTGTTAATCTACACTCAAATTTTCTATATGGTCTCAGAGCGAGATTTGTAGAGAAATTGCAGAATTTATACATGGTATCAGAGCTAGCTGGTCTATAGAGAAATTTCTACAGATATAATCCATCCTCATGGTCTCTTGTTATTATATCATACTCCTCCAAAATTTCTTTCATAATACATTTACCTCCTTCAAATTTAACTTTTAGATTCAATTTGTTCATCTAATTCACTAATGAAGGTTCTTTTTTCAAACCAAGTATGTACAAAACTTCTTTGGTTCACCACATTGGTCTATTTTACAATGCTATTTCAAATTAGATGTGATTACTCTAGAAGAACTCCCATACAATGACATTATTCAAGGAAGTCTGAGAATTAAGGAACATGTTTGATAGGCATAGCATTCACTAACAAGCTATAGGGTCTTACCATCTCCAAGCTTGGAGTCTCCTTAACATAAGGATAAAAAAAATCGAACTAGTCTTGCCTGCCAATCATGTGTCTAATCATACGAAATTCAATGTATCAAGCATCTCAAATATTTGTCACAACAATCAAATCAATCATTACCCCTTATTTATATTCTTACCATAAGCATTCTTATATGTTACCTTATATGAGTATTTAATATTTTTACTATGCTTTCACTTGAAATATTCATTCACATAATGTCCCTCATGATTATAATAACAACATTTGACATTCGTATGGATTTTCTTTGGTCCACCTCTCTTTGTATCTAGGATTTCTTCCCTACCCATTATAAGCACATCTCCTGTACACCATAATGTGCCTCATTACACAATTATGGTGTTGAGCTCCCTCTAGATTGGTCCACTTAATGAAAGAGTAATGCATTAGAATCTGAAGGAAATTGGTTCTCTCTTTGTTGCTCATTTGTATCTAGTTACATAGGGTAATTTTATTTCAAATATGTGGTCTCTTCCTCGAGTGTTCTTGAATTTACCCAACACTCAGTTACAATGGGAAAAATTGACTCCATTTCCACCATTTTGTGGCTAAGTCCATTAAATTCCATATTGATTTATACTTGAAGCATGGAATTATTTATCAATTTATTGGTTTTGTATCTAGCTATTGGATATACATAGCTAGCACATTCAAATTTGGAAACACTTTTTATTGGAGGAGGCTTACATTTAGCCCTATGCTCAAGGTTTCTTCATCGTAAACTTGATGCAATGAATAATGGGGAGACTATCTTATTCTTTGAACTTGGTTTTGGGGCATTGCAAGTATTGGCATGAAGCCCTAGTACTCCACCTTTTTCCCCTCAATAGATTATTTAACATCATCCCCAATGTAAGTAAGGCTCCCTGACCTTCCACTATAGTTATAGTCTCTCGAGACATTAATTGAGAGAGGAAATGGCTTCAACAACTTTCATCACTACAACCTTGAGCTAAAGGAGCAACAATTTACAACCCTTGCAAGGATATGTGCTGAAATGAACCTATCAAAAGTTCTTGAAGAAGAGTTTTGGCTTGATGCAGAGGATTATGTACAAAAACAAAAGCTCGACTAAGCATGTCAACTTCTATTGTTGATCTTATTTCAAGTTTAAGCATTTGATTTCTCATTTCCCTAATCACAAAGTTGTCCATGACTCAGAGGAAGCAAAGAATGATTATTCTCAAGCCAAAAGGAATCCATTAAAGCCCACATAGTTGAATGTTTCTAATGTGAGCTGCAAACTAATAGAAATAGAGAATGAAGTGGGAAAAAAGATAACTTGGAAATTATCCAAAACGAAAGTAGAGCTTGAAGTCCCATTGATCAACACCAAAGCATCCCTCTTATAAAGTTCCAAGAAATTGAAAGGAGGATAGACTTATGAAGAAAGCAAAACGCACTATACGAGATGGATCACCCAAACCCTTTTGTGGAGAATCCAAAGAGCAATGCCATGAGATATTGCTAGACTTATAGATAAGGAATTTGTCCCCTATCACAACAAAGCAAATGAATAAGATCGAGTCACACTTATCTAGGATTTAAAAGAGGAATGGATGGAAATTTTCAAGAATAAGAAAAATTATCTCTCTATTTAACCAAGGATGATAAGAAATCAACATCTAGACTTTTTCATATTTGTATTTTTTCTATATTCTTTTATGTTCACAATTTGTTTGCATTTATTCATGTATTATGGGCTATGAAATAATATTTTGGAAAAAAAGAAATATTAGGAGTTGGTGAATACCCAACCTTTTAGAGGTAGGCATATGTCTTACATTTGGTCATTGCCATCTATTTCTATATTGTACAATTATCCAATTTAGCCAGAACATTTTCTAATGCAAATTTTATTTGTTATTGTGGAAAAAAAAACATGTGACATTCTTCCTTGAAGATATATGTGCACTCTACAAGTTTTCTTGACCAAATTTTATTTGATCATGTTATCTCCCTTAACTTTCTTCTTTCTTATATTATAGTAAACATATGGTGTATACCCTATAATAAATGCCTAAAAAATTACAACACTTTGCCAACATACTAGAGTTTATAGTAATGAATGCCATTAAAGTCATCCAAAGAAAATTTGTTATCCAAATATGCTACTAGGTTCAAGTTGGGCAAGTTTGCAGGGGGGGGGGCACACTGAATTGGCTGAAGATGCTAGAGACAAAGTAGCACAAGCTCCTTCTCGTTGAGTATCTACATGTTCTCTAATTGTTGCCTCAAACTGTCCACTTCATCATTTTTCTTATGAATAAAAAAATTGTATTCTATTAATATTTGCATCATTATGGTGAGTTGAAGTGTTAACTGGTCCACACACAGATGTACAATGATGAACTCAACCTACAATTCGGCCAACCCAACACCAGGATCCACTCTGTGTTGCAACGTTTCCTTGCCTATCTTCCATGTTTGAGATTGAAGGGAAACCTACTTCCTTGACTTCCTAGATCCCTAGCCAACACTTCTAAATTGTAGTGGCCAACCAACCTTGACAATCCTATTACCATAATTGACAATTGAAAACAAGAAATGGAAAGGTTTCTACATGTGATTTGTCTTGCTTCAAGACAACCATAATCACCCACTTCAATTCCTACAAGTTGAAATATTCACCCTTGAATTTGGACCAATATAGACCAACAGCTTAAATGGACTCATGATGATAGATTTATTGCAACTTTGTGTGCTCCATATGTAATCCTCTACCTCCTACACTTGTGCTTCATCAATAATCACACTAGCTTTGTCCTTATCCATCGAAATGAGTTATATGCACATGATGGAGATCTTCATGATGAGTTATATGCACATGATGGAGATCTCCCAAGAAGGCTGAAATTTGGGCAGGGTCCATTGAGAGGTTTTATCTCATGGATCGTACCTTGCTATGGGAGCCCAAAGTACATAGTAGCGGGAGGAATCAGTGGGATTGATGCAGTCAAAGATCAAACTGACAAAGGCTAGAGTAGTCAGATACTGAAGAGCACAAAGAAGGTTTGACAACAGTGCAGAAAGGTAAAGTCAGCAAACGCGCAGAGTTTTCAGTTGACAGAGGCAATAGAAGTCAGAGACTTTGATGACAGATGCATCAAACTGATTTAGTTTGGATGTTTTTTTTTTCCTAGAGTTTTTATAGCAACAACACTTGAGAGAAGTGTTGCATGCACAACACTGCAAAGGTTCACGATCGGGATCGAGTTGAATTCCTTTCTTGTTGAGAGGGAGTGTTGAAAATAGAAAACAAGAAATGATAAAAATAGAATCTAGAAATTCCAATTTAATTTGTCCTTGAATTAAAATTGTGAATTAAAATTCAAATTTAATCTCACCAGCTACTTGGAAATAATTAATTATTCATTGTGGATTAATTAGTTGGAGAAATTCAAGTTAGAAGTCTTTCTAAAGTCATGCAATAGTTATCCCTTAAATTAAGGAGATTATGCCTTAATTAAGGAGATAAGGCTGAGTTATATTTGAGTTGTAATTAGTTAGCTCAGTTTACTAAGTTAAGTCCAGTTAAATTAGTTCCAAACTGTTTGAGGAACTAATTGTGAGTCATCAGCCAGTTGATGCATGCATGCACTCAACTAGTGTACTCCAGATAACTGAAGATTCCCTCATCAGTAACTCATGTATGTCTATTCTGAGAAAGACCCAATTGAGATTAAAGTCAAGGACATGCTTTCTCTTATAAAGGAAACTCATGCATGTAGAAGGAATAAGGTTCCTTGAGGATTTCGCAGTTTTACAGTGTGTAAGAGTAGTGTTCCACTTGGTGAGGTGAGGATCATCCACTAGGAATAGCGCAAGGAAATAGGAGCTTGGAGGGCAGAGGAGAAGGTTTATGAGAAGCTTTGATTTCCTTTGAGCATCTAGGAGGATTGTACTGAGAGCTGGCTAGCTGTGAGAGCTAAGGATTTGTATAATTCTAATGTATTTCCACCTTGTATGATGATACAGATAGTGGGGTTTTTAGCTGAGGCTTTCCCCTGAGTATTTTCTATGTTTCATGTGCATTGATTCTTCTTCTTTTGGTTATATGTGTTCAACTTGATCTTGCTCAATCTTTAAGCTTCCACAAAGTAAATTGATAGTAGAAGTAGTTTATAGTATTTTGCTTTGGTATATTGCATTATCGTGTTAATCTACAGTCAAATTTTCTATATGGTCTCAGAGCGATATTTGTAGAGAAATTTCAGAATTTATACATGGTATCAGAGCTAGCTGATCTATAGAGAAATTTCTACAGATATAATCCATCCTCATGGTCTCTTGTTATTATATCATACTCCTCCAAAATTTCTTTCATAATACATTTACCTCCTTCAAATTTAACTTTTAGATTCAATTTGTTCATATAATTCACTAATGAAGGTTCTTTTTTCAAACCAAGTATGTACAAAACTTCTTTGGTTCACCACATTGGTCTATTCTACAATGCTAGTTCAAAATTAGATGTGATTACTCTAGAAGAACCCCCATACAATGACATTATTCAAGGAAGTCTTAGAATTAAGGAACATGTTTGATAGGCATAGCATTTACTGACAAGCTATAGGGTCTTACCATCTCCAAACTTGGAGTCTCCTTAACATAAGGATAAAAAATATCGAACTAGTCTTGCATGCCAATCATGTGTCTAATCATATGAAAGTCAATGTATCAAGCATCTCAAATATTTGTCACAACAATCAAAGGAATCATTACCCCTTATTTATATTCTTACCATAAGCATTCTTATATGTTACCTTATATGAGTATTTAATATTTTTACTATGCTTTCACTTGAAATATTCATTCACATAATGACCCTCATGATTATAACAACAACATTTGACATTTGTATGGATTTGCTTTGGTCCACCTCTCTTTGTATCTAGGATTTCTTCCCTACCCATTATAAGCACATCTCCTGTACACCGTAATGTGCCTCATTACACAATTATGGTGTTGAGCTCCCTCTAGATTGGTCCACTTAATGAAAGAGTAATGCATTAGAATTTGAAGGAAATTGATTCTCTCTTTGTTGCTCATTTGTATCTAGTTACATAGGGTAAATTTTATTTCAAATATGTGGTCTCTTCCTCGAGTGGTCTTGAATTTACCCGACACTCAGTTACAATGGGAAAAATTGACTCCATTTCCACCATTTTGTGGCTAAGTCCATTAAATGCCATATTGATTTATGCTTGAAGCATGGAATTATTTATCAATTTATTGGTTTTGTGTCTAGCTATTGGATATACATAGCTAGTACATTCAAATTTTGAAACACTCTTTATTGGAGGAGGCTTACATTTAGCCCTATGCTCAAAGTTTCTTCATCGTTGAACTTGATGCAATGACTAATGGGGATACTATCTTATTCTTTGAACTTGGTTTTGGGGAATTGCAAGTATTGGCATGAAGCCCTGGTACTCCACCTTTTTCCCCTCAATAGATTATTTAACATCATCCCCAATGTAAGTAAGGCTCCTTGACCTTCCACTATAGTTATAGTCTCTTGAGACATTAATTGAGAGAGGAAATGGCTTCAACAACTTTCATCACTACAAACTTGAGCTAAAGGAGCAACAATTTACAACCCTTGCAAGGATATGTGTTGAAATGGACCTATCAAAAGTTCTTGAAGAAGAGTTTTGGCTTGATGCAGGGGATTATGTACAAAAACAAAATCTCGACTAAGCATGTCAACTTCTATTGTTGATCTTATTTCAATTTTAAGCATTTGATTTCTCATTTCCCTAATCACAAAGTTGTCCATGACTCAGAGGAAGCAAAGAATGATTATTCTCAAGCCAAAAGGAATCCATTAAAGCCCACATAGTGGAATGTTGCTAATGTGAGCCGCAAACTAATAGAAATAGAGAATGAAGCAGGAAAAAAGATAACTTGGAAATTATCCAAAACGAAAGTAGAGCTTGAAGTCCCATTGATCAACACCAAAGCATCCCCTCTTTTAAAGTTCCAAGAAATTGAAAGGAGGATAGACTCATGAAGAAAGCAAAATGCACTATACGAGATGGATCACCCAAACCCTTTTGTGAAGAATCCAAAGAGCAATGCCAAGAGATATTGCTAGACTTATAGATAAGGAATTTGTCCCCTATCACGACAAAGCAAATGAATAATATCAAGTCACACTTATCTAGGATTTAAAAGAGCAATGGATGGCAATTTTCAAGAATAAGAAAAATTATCTCTCTATTTAACCAAGGATGATAAGAAATCAACATCTAGACTTTTTCATATTTGTATTTTTTCTATATTCTTTTATGTTCACAATTTGTTTGCATTTATTCATGTATTATGGGCTCTAAAATAATATTTTGGAAAAAAAGAAATACTAGGAGTTGGTGAATACCCAACCTTTTAGAGGTAGGCATATGTCTTACATTTGGTCATTGCCATCTATTTTTGTATTGTACAATTATCCAATTTAGCGAGAACATTTTCTAATGCAAATCTTATTTGTTATTGTGGAAAAAAAACATGTGACATTCTTCCTTGAAGATATATGTGCACTCTACAAGTTTGCTTGACCAAATTTTATTTGATCATGTTATCTCCCTTAACTTTCTTCTTGCTTATATTATAGTAAACATATGTTGTATACCCTATAATAAATGCCTAAAAAATTACAACACTTTGCCAACATACTAGAGTTTATAGTCATGAATGCCATTAAAGTCATCCAAAGAAAATATGTTATCCAAATATGCTACTAGGTTCAAGTTGGGCAAGTTTACAGGGGGAGGGCACACTGAATTGGCTGAAGATGCTAGGGACAAAGTAGCACAAGCTCCTTCTCGTTGAGTATCTACATGTTCTCTAATTGTTGCCTCAAACTGTCCACTTCATCATTTTTCTTATGAATAAAAAATTTGTATTCTATTAATATTTGCATCATTATGGTGAGTTGAAGTATTAACTGGTCCACACACATATGTACAATGATGAACTCAACCTACAATTCGGCCACCCCAAAACCAGGATCCACTCTGTATTGCAACGTTTCCTTGCCTATCTTCCATGTTTGAGCTTGAAGGGAAACCTACTTCCTTGACTTCCTAGATCCCTAGCCAACACTTCTAAATTGTAGTGGCCAACCAACCTTGACAATCCTATTACCATAATTGAGACAATTAAAAACAAGAAATGGAAAGGTTTCTACATGTGATTTGTCTTGCGTCAAGACAACCATAATTATCCACTTCAATTCCTACAAGTTGAAATATTCACCCTTGAATTTGGACCAATATAGACCAACAACTTAAATGGACTCATGATGATAGATTTATTGCAACTTCGTATGCTCCATATGTAATCCTCTACCTCCTACACTTGTGCTTCATCAATAATCGCACTAGCTTTGTCCTTATTCATCAAAATGAGTTATATGCACATGATGGAGATCTTCCTTATTTGCTTTATATTGGTTAAGTGGTGTGGTTGCCCAAGGCCACACACCACCACCCTTGTTATCTAACAACACATACACCAATATGCCTTATATCGCTACTTCCCCTTGTCAACATTCATGAACTATATGATGGGGAGGATTTGGGTGGTTTCATTCACCCTTAATATTCCAAGTGCACAAGAAATAGTTTGGTTGGCTAATGATTCCACCAACAAATTTAGTTCCTTTCATACATGACTGGCTTGAAATCTGGGAATATAGGATATACTTGAAACACTTTTTTAAAGATGTTGTTTAGGTTGAGGTATGAAGGGGTAGTACCTAGATTTAGATGATTGCTTATGTTGTTGGAGTCACCCACCATAATTATTTTTTGCATTAGTGATTTCTTTGCCAAATTAATTCCTTGTAAGACTGCATACATCTTTGCTTGATTTTTAGAAACTATACCGAGGCTCCACTATTATGTTAGTACTATTTGTCCTCCAGGGCCATAAAGCACCGTCCCCATGTGTCTGCCACCCCTAGTATCTATGAGTTTACTTAATACAACACCCCTAGTATCTATGAATTTACTTAATACAACAACATAAGCTTACTTTTGCAAAGGATACAAATTTTACCAATGCACAATAATCCTTCATGGAAAATGCCTAACAATGTTAACATGTATTGTGTAACTTACGTTATTAGAGCTTCTTATGGCGACATAAATACTTACATAATTATATACGATAGATAAGTTCATTCAATCACATAAAAAATCAATCACTCACAGATATGCCTAAAGGATAACTCTTCATTATTTATAATAAGAGCTTCAGCGTAAATCACATGATAAAGACCTTTGTCGACGCGTTTCGAACCAACCAGTGTGGTTCCTGACGATGAACCACACTGGCTGGTTCGAAACGCGTCGACAAAGGTCTTTATCATGTGATTTACGCTGAAGCTCTTATTATAAAAACGACTGATCACAGAAGCCTCAATTCTACAACTCTTCATTAAGTAAACCTTTACAATGAATCATTCACTTATAAATATGCATGAAGCCTAAGTCTTCATTAAGCAAACATTTGCAATGAATCACTTACCTAGAGAGATGCATAAATACTAACTCTTCATAGAGGCACATCAATCACAAGTCTTCTTAAAGTGAAATGATCTTGATTTGTTCTAAGTTCCTTGCAAATTTTGGGCTCTTCTAACAATGTTTATAGCTTAGACTCGCACATTAATTTTTATAACTATGGCCCACAAAAATATGGATCTCCTTAATGGGTAGATCACTCATATACCACCATGTTACATTATGGAAATATGGCTCTCATACTTATCCTGTCACACATACTCAACACCCTCTCTCATAAAGAATCATGTACAACATATGCATGTGAACTATACTTGACAAATCTAACCATGTCAAACATTTATTGTCTCAAGAACCCATTGTAAACTAGGAAAAGTATCTAAGGATAATTGTGATCAACCCTTTTGCTCTAGGCATTAAATGCGTATTGAGCAACAAACCTAGTGTACAAGTCACAATAGCTCCAATGCTAGAATACAAGTCAACAATATAAGATCGATTCCCCATATTGTGACATGGGAAGTCCATAAGATTGTATGCCTCAATTACACTTGTGCAATTTGATTTTTGTGAATTGCGCCTTATTCACAATGTTAGCATTATTTCACAAACTCACCAATTCTCTATGCAATGGTTTCCAACAAATTGATATATGAACAAGCGCTAAATCACTTACAATCACACAAATGTATTCAAAACCAAACACATAAATATTAAGGAGCAAATCAAACATTGTTCACACAATTTACTGAATCAAAAGTAGTATAGTATTTTTGTTTCTTGTGAACTCTTTAGAGTTCAATCTTTTCTTGTCTCTTTGTTGATCTAATTCTCTTATATTATTAGTCCTTTTATTTCTCCTTGTCTATCCTAATATTCATCTATCAAGCTCTTCACATTTTAGCACTTTAATTGTTTATCTATCTCTATAATCTTATTTGTTACTTCAATTCTATATATATTCACCAT
The DNA here is from genome assembly GCA_000404065.3 of Pinus taeda. NCBI lineage: Eukaryota > Viridiplantae > Streptophyta > Pinopsida > Pinales > Pinaceae > Pinus > Pinus taeda. Next base: position 166,316 of record APFE031563960.1, read on the forward strand.
TTACTCTTTATACCATTTCTTTTTGTCATTATCCTCAGATATTATTTTTTCCTTTCTTCAACTTATTTTTAATATTTATTTTCCATCCCTTTTAATATTTATATTTCCTTTCCTTTTAATAATATTTACACACTTCATTATTTAATTCTACATATAAAATAATTTACTAAACTTTTTAATTCTATTTTATTTTTTAAATAAAATAGAATTCATTTGTATCAATATTATATACACACCTTTTTCAAATTTGTCTGATCCATATTTTCCATAGACTTTGAATCACAATTGCCCACATTTATAACAATCAAAGTGTTTACAATATTATATTATCCTTCCATACTTCTCCCTTAATCTATTTTCCACCATCATAAAATACCAGTTATATATTATCCTTTCATGACTTTGTCACAGACTTCTATATTGACTTTCTTGGTCTCCAATTGGTGCTCTCTTTCCATGCTAACCCTAGTATTCAACTTCAACATTGTTTCCCCAGTAGTCAAAAACAATTTCACCTCACCTCAAAAAGCTCCCTATGCTCATCTCACATGGGGTGTTGATAAGACTTTCTAGAAATTCGTACAACTTTCTTCTCATGTGCATTTCTTTGACCTTTTGAATCCCCACAATCCTTCCTATATTATTGAGTTGGGTCCATGGTTGTATGGTGTTATGATATCCCGTCTTCATTCTTCTTTCTAATTTGATCATGGCCTCTACCTTTACCAACACAATGACCTTTGAAGCGACACCACTTATGTCTTATTATTGGAAAAAAACACATCTCATTATCCACATAATTTGTCCCCGTGAAAATGACAAAAGTTTGTATTTGGGTGCCACAAGTTCTTTATGAGGTCTTCCAACGATCGAATCCAATTATTAATTATTTTACAACATCGAGTAGCTAAATGTGGAGTGTGTGGAGTTTCATCAAATATATATAGTAT